>JACXGI010003138.1:0-29974 GCA_016801175.1 Esox masquinongy | reverse complement strand
GAATGTC
The DNA here is from genome assembly GCA_016801175.1 of Esox masquinongy. Taxonomy (NCBI): domain Eukaryota; kingdom Metazoa; phylum Chordata; class Actinopteri; order Esociformes; family Esocidae; genus Esox; species Esox masquinongy. Next base: position 29,967 of record JACXGI010003138.1, on the reverse strand, counting down.
ACTGACAATACTAACCATAACAATTTAAACATTTAGAATGTGAATGTCACTGACAATACTAACCCATAACAATTTTAACATTTAGAATGTGAATGTCACTGACAATACTAACCCATAACAATTTAAACATTTAGAATGTGAATGTCACTGACAATACTAACCCATAACAATTTTAACATTTAGAATGTGAATGTCACTGACAATACTAACCCATAACAGATTAAACCTCTGATCTCAGGTTGACATGGACCATCCATTGTCCGGTAACGTAGGTAGGTAATAATATCGGGTTGGAAACTGTGGACTGTTTCTTCCACTCGGCGGAAAGGGCATCTCTGATTCAAATAATCCAGGAAGCACACCCTTCACCCTTAGCATGGTTCATCTACATTTCTGCAGGCTTTTCAATGTAGCCCACTGTCATGGTATACAACCACTGGAGTTATCTGATCCGGTGATAAAGCCAGTGATGGAATCTAATGCATTTATTATAATGATGCATATATAATGCATTTAAAAACGTGATTTTGTATTTCATGTATTTCATTCTATTCTCAAATAATATATATATATAAAAAAGAGCCAGTATGTTTGCCTTTCACTGCAGCCAACACCTGTTGTTAATGAAGCACATGACCATGACGCGTTGATCTGATTGATTTGTACCAACCCCATGGTGGCCTTTGGTGCGATAAAGAATTTGCATTCATTACTCTGTCAGGGTGGAAAAGTCACTCCATGAATATTCCGGCATCAATCCCAGCCATCCACAGCATTTTGCTATCTGTTCTTCTTTCTTAATTGCTGAGTTCTATAGTCCTTATTGAGCTGCTGGGATTCTGATTATCGCCTGCATTGGACATTCATGACTTCAGCACATTATCCTCTCTAGTACTCCTCACAGAATTACACACACAATCACACACACATGTTTAATTAGTTATCTAAATGGAGACACTAAAGTTGACTGCCCTTAAAAATTCCTTCTTTTATTAATCCTAACCCTAAACCATACCGTAATTCTAATCGTAACCTTATACTCATCCTAACCCTAACCTTAATCTCTTAACCTAACATTTATTCTTACACTTAACCAGGGCTGTGGACAGACAGGCTGTGCGGGCATGGGCTGAGATGACAAAAAAGGGCTCCATTGCAGGCCATGGAATGGATGTTGATATATGCAGGCATTGCATATACGGATGTTAAGCACCACGCATGCCTGTCTGAGTGAATGACGCGTATCACACAGATGAAATGCAGGCACTGATGGGGAAAAGGGGCATTTGTTAAGTCTGAGTGGAAAGGGGCAGGGTCTTAAGTTCCCCCTGTGGTCTATCGGTGCACATGCCTGCACTTAACCTAGCCCTAATCCTTAACCCTAAACCTAACAAGTATTTCCTATATCTAACCTGAATTCTAACCCTAAACCCTAGACTTTTGCTATTTCCAAAAAAAATTAAACCTCCCCTTTTGGCCTGGATGTGTAATAATTTGTTTATATGTGCATCGTAGAATAAAACATGTAGAATAACTATCATACATTAGTTGGCAATAACATTTCAGGTTTGTAAATGGTTGTTTTGGTGACATGGGACACAAATTGGCGCATACATCACAGTATATGATTGTCGGGGACCCTTTTTGCCTCGATAGTGCCACTCTCACAACAAGTGACCAGAAATTGTGGACTGAATCTTTAGGCAAAAGTATTGCCTTCTTCAAAATGAGGACAAGAAAATAGTCTTCTGTGAGTTAGAAATTCAAATAAAACAAATGAAACAATCAAAATGAAATGGTTGAAAACTCTAAATGGTATTTCTATTAGGTACAAATGACCTGTTCTAATTAGTTCAATTGAACTCCATCTTTACTTTTAAATTGTAACTGATTGTGGTGCATAAAAACGAATAAAAACGTCAGTCTTGAGCTCTGCATAGACATGTGTACCATAGCCAGAAATACAGTAGGACAATATACAAATTAACCATCTCATTCTCTGAACTGTTTGTTTACAGGCAATAGCAAAAGCATGACTTAGATTATTACAAGCCACAAAATTCCTCTTATTGTTTTACTGCAAATCTGTTAATTCCACCTAACTGATAAGGTGCATCATACAGAATGCTTCAAACGATTTAAGCCTTTGATTTACAACCTGACACATATTTATTTGACTTCCAAGCCATAAGTTGCTGAATTATGTAAATCATTCATTACATTGCCAACAACGCCTCACTCTACATCATGGAATTTGCAGTCAAATAGAAACTATTTTTAAAACTTAGGGCTGGTTGAGCAGCCTGAAATTTTTATTTTTTATTTTTCATATATTATGATTATCTGTTTGCTTAAAATCTGTAAAGTACATAAAATGCTGTCAGTTCCACTGAACCCTTTGTTATTAAACAGACATCCCACAATAGGACACTGGGTGTCCTGAATAACATAATGCTCAGTTTCTGTGCACTAATACACAGTGCAATGCAATTTTTCTGTATAATTTTTACAATGCATTTTCTGTATAATTCAGTGGTCAAAAATGTCAAACAAACCATTACAATACATTCCAAATGCATAAACATTTCTATTATACAAAATGATTCATACAGAGAGAACAGCACTGTGTCACACCAATGTTAGATCCAGAACAGCTCCACATAAAGGTTGAGTCCATTACTGCTCCACACTAAGGCTAAGTCCAGATCTGCCCTACACTAAGGACAAGTCCAGTAGGACCAGAAGCCACAACCATTATGCTTTCTCTTTACACACTCACCAACACACACACACACACACACACAGAACATCGTTTATGCAACATCGTTTTTATGGTTGCATCGTTTCCCCCAAATTGATTTGTTTGCAATGATTTATTGCAGGAATATTTCAATTACGTTTTCAAATAATAGCATTCATTAGCTGTCTCAGGAATGCACAAGAGACACAGGTGCATGTTTCCAACATAACTGTCATTTATGATGGCAGCTGTTGATATTAGTTTAATAAATGTTTCTTGTATATTTAACAAAGCTTCATTAAATCAAGTATCATTCTTTTATGTGCGGAATAGATTTCACCCTATTGACTTGCTTCCTGTCTGTTTAAAGGTTAATTGTGAGTGAATAAAGTTCTATTAATCAAGAACTATTGAGACTTGAGGCAGCTGTTTTTGGAATCAGAGCATTCTTTGGAAAAACATATTTGCTGATAAATCCTGAGAGAAAGAGAGGAAAGAGAACGAGGGAATGTCCCATAGTCATTGTACGAAGGTCAGGAAGGTCTTTCAGAAAAGCAAGAACAACAGCCCAGCTGTGTTTTGTTCTTCAGTCGACTGTGATGTAATATGAAATTATATTTAGCCCATCATGACACAACAAGTGGTTCAACCAGCAGCCCATTGCTCTCCCCACCTCCAGCCTGACCGGACACACAGCCTTGCCTCTCAGCGTAGATGTAACAGCCAAGAGCACCATCCAAGTAGAACAAACATGTTTTCCATTCAGTGTGTGTTTCTGTTATGTGTGAGCAGGAGTGTTTGCTTACATCGTTACATAAATATTTTCTGTAATTTTGTATTATGCAAAAGTGTGACTTTATTTTATTGCCGTTGCATGTGGGAAAATATTTGAATAGACTCAAGGCTCACACAATAGATATGGTGACAGATAAAAGACTATTTACAGGAACACGCTTCAACCCCGCTATGCCCTTTTACTCAATTTTTCTCCCTTTTTTGGCAAGCGACTGTAGAGATAGTCGTGCTTTCTTCCTCTGGTGACTGTTTGGTTAAAAAAAAGTACTGACTATCACTTTAAACTAACAACATTTTTTAATACTTATACGTTAATAATTATACGTACTACCGGAACATATTTGTTATGAGATAGTAATAACATTGCCTATCCAGTAATGTTTTTCTCTATTTTAGGACATGGGTACTATGGGACTTTTTTTTATGAAACTTGAATTTGGATTTTAGCCCACTGCCATAATCTCAATAAACACATCTAAATAACACAAAAGCATGCCAAATTAGGTAAACCAAGCCTGAAGCTAAAAGGTTTACATCTATGGTTTGTATTGACGGAAATGCATCAGAATAGGATTGGGATGTTCATGAAAACCTCAAGGAAAAGGTTATTTATTAATTGTGTAGAAATGAAGACATGCCTTTCAGTCAATTCTGATTTTGCACAGGCATGTCCTACATGGCTTGTGAGCATCATTGAAGAGAAATGACAACACATATGTGTTTCTCCAACGGTTTTATTAACTAATTATTCAACTAATAAAACTCCTGCAAAATAGTTATTGTTGAACCACAGCTGACGTGATCAACAACAACTACTTGTTAGAAGGTTTATTTTTATTTCTGTTAGCTTCCCTTATAGTCTGCTTACACAGCTTACGTAGAAATGAAACTGTATGATAATTTACTGAGAGACCGAATTTTCGACTGCTGACTTTTTAACCCATACAAAGTAATTGGTTCAGAGTGACGGAAAATATGTTTACAAGGAATCTGTCCCCTTCCTACATCCCTGCCCCCTTTTACTGAAAGACTTGAAAACAGTCACAGGAAAAAGTAAATCAAGAGGGAGTTCTTTTTAAAAGCCACATTCTTATTGTTTTCTGTCAGAGCATGAGAGAGGAGGAGAGGTGCACACCCTCTCCCCGTTACTCTGATATGGCCTGATACAGACAGAAGACAGATAGTCAATGGAGTGTCGGAAGGGACACACATACTGTACATATACAGAACCTTTGGAGAGTATTCAGACCCCTTCAGTTTCCACACATGTTGTAGTGTTGAAGACTTAATATATAATTAATTCATGTTTTTGCCATTAATCTGCACACAACACTCAATAATGACAAAGCAATCATACTTTTTTTATCAAATTTGTGCCAATTTATTGAATACAAAAAAGCACCAAATGTACACAGGTATTCAGACGCTTCGCTCGGCACGTTGTATAGGTATTTTAAGTGTAGTAAGGACTAGGTTTACTCTCTCGCAAACACACACACACACACACACACACACACACACACACTGATCCTCAACACTTTGGTTCTAAAGGCTGATTTTGTAGGTGGACCTAATCAGTGTTTATGGTGTAGCTGGCAGGGCAAATGAGTCTGTTCATTAATCACCCTCCTCTCATCCCAACCACCTGCTCTTGAACAGCACAGCTGACTGCACACAGCACACCCTTACAATCTGACCACCTCATATCCGGCTCAGTAAGAGGGTTCCGCTCCAGCCGTGTTTCAGCAGCATTACCTTTCAGATCTATTTCCTTTTTGTGTGTGTGTGTGTGTGTGTGTGTGTGTGTGTGTGTGTGTGTGTGTGTGTGTGTGTGTGTGTGTGTGTGTGTAGGGGTGACCCCACATCTCAGAGCCCAAAACTTTTTTTATTACACACACATTTTACTTTTTCAGAAAACACTTTTAACCAGAGTTATTTTTTTTAACCTTTTGCTCCACATCTACAGTCCCTTTTTTATCCAAACATCAGTTATTATTCTCTTATGGGACAGAGCAGCTCAACACCCTCCCCTTTACTGACTTAAAATGAAAACATAGTTATTGGACCAACAAAAAGGGTCAGGAGGAGCACGTTTTTTGATTGGCAGAACAATACGCTGCTAGTATTCTACACTTAGCTTCAGTTGGAGGATGTTTAGTAGCACGGGTGTTCTACAACAGGTGTCATACCCATTTAGATTAAAGGGAAATTTTACCTAAAGTGTTCAGATTTCCTACCATGCACACACCCTTGAAATGTCATTATTTCGTTTATGGTTGAATCACAGCTATCCAAGTACAGTGAATAATTTTGGGCGACCCATGTTTGGTAGGGTTAACATCATGCAAACCAGCATGGTGTTTCTTCCAGTTTCAGCCTGGCATCATTAGTGGACTGTTGATTGTTCTTTCTTCAGTAAACAGATCTAGTTTCATGTTTCTGATGCATGTCTCCTGTAATACCGACAGTACGGGCATTTCTGTACTTTCCATCACCTGTTAAATTTGTAGTGATCACCAGATATTTGCCTGCGATGTGCCCACAATTCAAAAAAGATATGTATTTCCCTGAGTCTCTTTGGCCCAATAAATGTTCAGTTTAACTGTGTGTTAACAGCCACGCACATTAAGGATGATAGAGTTTAACTGTGTGTTAACAGCCACGCACATTAAAGATGATAGAGTTTAACTGTGTGTTAACAGCCACGCACATTAAGGATGATAGAGTTTAACTGCGTGTTAACAGCCACGCACATTAAGGATGATAGAGTTTAACTGCGTGTTAACAGCCACGCACATTAAGGATGATAGAGTTTAACTGCGTGTTAACAGCCACGCACATTAAGGATGATAGAGTTTAACTGTGTGTTAACAGCCACGCACATTAAGGATGATAATTAGTAGTAGCTCACCTATCAATCAAGTGATCTATAGATTTTACAGCTTATAGTTTTTCCTGTGTTTCTACATAAAGGAATAGCAGAGAGGCTTGCCTCTGTCTGCACCCATAATGCCATTCATTATTTGGCCTAAAACCCATTATTGGAGTGGTAACCTTATTGGGTTAATGTTTTTAATGCTTGTCTGCATAGCTTACAGAAGGCAAACCGCAACATAATGTATACTAGCAGGTTCATACTCAATAACACTATGAAAAACATGGTGGTTCAAACCTCTGATGATGGTTGGCTGAAAGCAATGATATTTTGGCCTAAGACAGTAAATATGAATAAGACAAAGCATTTCTTTGTACTGTTCTAATTGTGCTGATAATGGGTTTATAATAGCAACAAGGCACCTTAAACAGAGTTGAATAAAGTTCAAGGCACCTTAAACAACAAGGCACCTTAAACAGAGTTGGTTTTGTTGATCAATCAGGTCAAATGTTCAGCATTCTGATGGCTTGCAGATAGAATCTGTCTTTCAGCTTCTCTGTATGAGGCCCTATGTTTCAGTACAGTCCCTGTCTGGTTAGGCACACAAACAGTGTGTGGTTATGAGTGAAGTCCTTGATAAAACAGCAGGCTTTTCATTATTTCTGATAGTTGCCTTGTTTGGGTGGGAGCAATGTCCCAGTGGTGGGCTGGTCCATGTTCAACACCCTCTGGGGGCCCTTCGGCTGTGTGCCATGATGCAGCCGGTCAGAATGCTGCTGATGGTACTGGATCTGGGGTCCTCTCCAAGTACTTGTTGCCTTAGGTGGTAGATGTTGTTATTGGTCCCACAGCATTGGTAGAACTGATGGTCTATGACAATTGCCTGTCTATGGGGATGGCTAGGACAAGGATGGCAAAACTGCTGACTCTTTCTACTGCAGCCTTGTTGATGTGGTTTGGGTGTGTTTGCACTGCTTCCTAATGTCAAAAATCATCTCCTTTGTTTCATTGACACAGAGGGAGAGATTGTTGTCCTGGTACTATGATGCCAACACAGTTTTACTCAATAAAAAGTTCACAGTTACTGTGTCGATCAAATTGCAATTACAGGGCTGCATTACTATTTCCAGATTAATCCTGTATTTGAAACAAATAAATAATAAAGCACTGTGAAACGGGACAAGGAAGCATGCAGCGCCAAATCTGTTTAGCAAAGTTAATTGGTGTTGTACAATTGATTTTTATGTACACTAGACGTAAAGGTCAGTTTCACTGAATTTTAAATGATTTCTTGATATTGAGGAAGACAAGTTTAAATGTCCTAACTTTGTGTTCTTGGCAGCTGTTTGGGTTCCACCCACAAAGGGTAAAGAAAAACTTTAACTGAAATGCATTCATTTTAGTTACGGGTTTCTTTCTTAAAATGCTATAAATTCTAAAAACCTGTTTTTGCTTGTTCATTATGGGTATTTTTTATTGATTGAAAAATTTAACAAATTGTCCAATAAGGCTGTAACGTAACAAACTGAGGAACAAGGGGTCTGAATACTTTGTGAATGCACTGTATGCTCTGGTATCTAACAACCCACCCGCTACACAACGCTCTTTCTATGGTTGCTGTAGTGTGAAAGCTCCTGCTGTTTTCTATTTTTGTACTGTGGTTAATGTTATAGTTACCTTCTCTGGCGTGGACAACATTTTAGAAACCCAATTTGAAGATTTTTCAGTACACAGACCTGATAGGAGTGTCTGAAGCCTATGATATTCAAAAATGAACACTGGTCTGTTCTGTTTCAATCAAATCAGCCTTGTGAAACAAACGGGGGAAAATGTGAAAATATTATCAGTTGTTTAGGTTTTAAAGACTATGGCCAGCAAAGTCTAACTCATTATTGTGTGCATTGACTGCTACCAGACCAAGGATCTTGTATGGCGTCAGATAAGTGCCAAATGTTAAACATACAGTACGCAGACTGGTTTCCACAAGCAAAAGTGTACATCGACAAGCCTACCAACAACTCAACTCAACAGCAGATGTAAAGTGCTGTGTGAATAAACTAAATGAGCTACTTGAGCACAGAGAGCCAGTGTTGGGTACGGAAATAACATTTGAGAGCTTACTGGTAAACTGAAAATCGTTGTATTTTTGTCATTTTTCAGACAAATCCAGAGCCACTTAGAGTTAGTGTATTCTTAAGAAAGCTAGGTGTGACAATCAAACAGCCAAGTATTAGTCACTCCCCCTTACTCAGTGAAGGAGCTATCAGCAAAGTCTGTGCTAGAAGGAAGAGAAAGAGAAATATCTGGATTTTCCAGGGGGATTCAGGTCTCCAGAAACTGGACTAGTTTTCAACTGGTAGAAAACACATAAAACTGCAGGCATTGTAATTACTTTGGTTGAAAAAAAGCTCCACATTCTATGGCAAAATATTTTCTAATTAAAAAACCTATCAAAATGTGACCATTGACATTGATTGGATGTGTCATTTAATCAAATGCACTTTTTATCAGCAAGGTGTTTGGTCCAGTTAAAAAACAAAATGTCTTTGAATGGGACAAGCACCATATTGAAACCTTGCATGCAGAGCGCTGTAAGATGTTTCTACATGTCCAGAGGAACAATACATACATTGAAAATGCAATGACCCCCCTCAAAAATTATTTTTATTATTATTATTATTACTGATCTCTGAAAACCTTGATATTAGGTGATATTAGATGATATTTGTCATTATTAGAGTAAAGAAATACAAAGGGGTTTGGAGGATATTTTTGGGGCTTTTTCTAGACCAATTTTTTCACAAAGCCTATAAATATTATTTTGGGATTGATTTTTCTTTAAAATACATTTTAAAATGTATCTGAAGAACGTCTTGGTGTTCTCCGCAGTTTCATTCTGAAGAACCTGTAAAGGATCCTTGAATAACCTATAGTTGTTTGAATGTACTTTGTTAGATTTTTTATATATAATTATTTCCAAAGTATGCTTTGGAAATATGTACATTGTTTTGTCATGCCAATTAAGCAATTTCAATTTAATTGAAACGAGCCAGACAGAGAGTGAGAGAAAGAGAACACACCATGGTCCTTTCTCAATAATTTTTCCCTATCAAGCCATATGTATTTTGCACTGTCATAGCATGAGGGGATACCTTGGTGGTTAGGAAAGCTGTAATCCCACAAGCAAAGAGTGTGGTTTAGGTCAGGGGAATAGCATGGCCTTGGTAAAAGTTTGAAATGCTTTGGATCATTCTCTTGCTGGAAGATCCAATAATGACAACGCTTCCTAGCTTTTTTTTGGTGACAAATGTCCAGCTACTCGACAAAATCCATGATGCAATGTATCCTAACCAGGTTTGCTAGGTCTATGGAAGCAAAACAGATAGCCTGACAAAATCACATATACAGATACATATACATATACATAGTCAGGAGTAGGATTTCTTCTGAATGGTCATCCCTCTTTTTATGCCAAATGTATGACCTACTTAAATGTATATCTGACATTAGAACTTGGCTTCAAAGTACCAATTATGTTTAGCAAACTCTAGGCATTGACATTTTTGTCTTGATGTGACCACACGTTTTCTTCTGGCAAGAAATACAAATAACTTGATAGCATAGAGGCAAACTGTAATTGTAGTTTGGAGGCTTGGTGACCACAAGATTCAATCAACTTCTGCAATTCTCCTGTTGTGATCCTTGGAGAATATTTTATTACTTGAACAATCCTCCTTATTGTGCATTGGGGAAGAATACACTTGAGTCCTCTTCCATGTTCATCACAGCTTCTTTTGATTTAAGATACATTTTTCATAGATCATTTTGCAATAATGATATGCAAATTTTAGGACCAAGCTATCCTTCCTAAAACAATTAAGGAAAATGATTTGAGATTTCTGATAATGTGTCATTTGTGTTATAGTGCATAAAAGAGAATTCTACAAAATCTACCAAGTTTTCTATAAGTTGTGGATTTTTTTTTTAAAAGTCTTTTAAGCACAGCTTATTTTGTATCCAAAAGATTAAATCAAATAAGTATTTTTTTACCCTGATTTTCATTTTCCAACTGCATACCCTGCTTAACTTTACCATCGTAGATCAATCTGTGAGTGTCTTAGAACAAAATGCAAAAAAAGTGCTGTAAAGGTGTTTGGTTCATAAGAATTTAAAATTGGTGTCAATAATTGTAAACTCACATCTTTTAGAGAATACGTACATTTCTTAATTAAGAATTTGTTTTTTCTCTTTGAACAATGTTTCTAAACTGATAGATTTCTCATATTTTAACAGTAAGATCAGGGTAATAAACAACAACAGCATTACTTTCATAGCCTTTATTGCTCATCTTTAACATGGGTGCCAATGATTCTGGAGGGCACTAGTAGGGCGCCAGTAGGCTTATGGAATAGCAATTTATATCACAATAGGAAACATACAGCTCTTCTAAACACAATACTTATTCATTGTAATGGAAAATAAATTATTTTTGTGTATCCTATCCTTGGGTAACTGCCTTACAATACAAAACATTAGCTCTTCATTGTTTGAGTTGCAACACTCGAAGGGGTTAAATATGCTGGTTTGTCCATCAGTTGCTAAGGAAGTGGAGCCTCGTTGGGCAGGAAACAGGGAGAGCAATTTCCTGTTATGCAGAAAGGGATTGAAGGGACTACAATCCTCCAATCAGACTTCAGATGTATGCCCAGGAAACCAGATCCAAATGGTATCAGTCTGGGATCCCCAACGTTCAGTTTGCTGGATGTCTCTGATCTGCCAGGATTCAGGCAATTCTTTTTAATTATATATTAGCCTAGAGTTCCACAGCCTCATGTAGGATAAGAAAACCATCCCCTTGGCTGCAAAAAATAGATATTAGCTTGGAAAACATGAAAGAATGGCTGGTTTGAGCGCAGAATGCTGATAGGCTGAAAGCCATGGTATATCAGACCATGGGAATAAAAATGATTTATTATTACCTTGGTATGCACTATATTGGTAACCAGTTATAAACCTCTCTGGGGTTTGTGGCCAGGCTGGTCTCAGGGGAATACATAACATAGTGTACATAAATCTGTGACAGCCAAATTTGTATGATGTGTTGCTTAACATTTCGGACAGTCGTTAGGGGCAATGGTGAACACGTTTGCAGTTAAAGCTAACCATAACCTTGACAGTAAACCGTATTTAAACCGTAAATATGATACATTTTAGTAGCATTCCTGACATATCATTTTTTCCAAATTTGTACAATATTGCATGTTTTAGTAGCACATTGTCATGCTTCTAACATAACATGGTTATACTTTATTTTGAGAGACCAAAATTCCCTCTGTAAATGGTCTATAGATAGTAATACTACCAACAAGCTTACAACAAACTTTCAACACACTCTCTGTTGATAAACAACTGCTTGCTAAGCTTAAGGTTAGGTTTAGAATAAGATTTAGAGTAAGGGTTAAGTTTAGGATAAAGGTTAGAGTTAGGACAAATGGTAAGGTTTAGGGTTAGAAGATAGTTAAAATGTTACTGAGTCAGTAGATAATCTGTAGAGCATCTACAGACAAATTTTTGGAACTCTCAATATAAAGTGTTACCTGTAACATACACAAATTCAGCTGTCACAGATTTGTTGTTGGCCAATGTAATAAAGCACTGGGGGTGTGCTTTTATGTCCAGTATACCACAGCTGAGGGATGTATTCAGGCACTTTGGGTTCCATTATGCATTGGATAAGCTCTTAGCTGTGGTATGCCACTCACCCTGGTGCTTTATTGCTTGACTATATCGATATATATACACAATACCGTTCAAAAGTTTGGGATCACTTAGAAACGCCCTTGTTTTCTAAAAGAAAAGCTAATTTTTTGTCCATTTAAATTAACATAAAATTTATCAATACAGTGTATACATTGTAAATGTTGTAAATTATTATTGTGGTTGGAAATGGCTGATTTTTACTAGAATATCTACGCAGGTGTACAGAGGCCCGTTATCAGCAGCCATCTGTCCGGGGTTCCAATGGCACGCTGTGTTTGCTAATCCAGCTGTATCGTTTTAAAAGGCTAATTGATCATTACAAACCCTTATTGCAATTGTGTTAGTACAGCTGAAAACTGCTAGTTGAGTACCTGGAGCATCAACAATTGTGGGTTCGATTACAGGCTCAGAATTTCCAGAAACAAAAAACTATCTTCTGAAACTCATCAGTCTTTTCTTGTTCTGAGAAATGAAGACTATTCCATGCGAAAAATTGCCAAGAAACTGAAGATCTCATACAACGCTGTGTACTCCCATCACAGAACAGTGCAAACTGTCTCTAAACAGAATAGAAAGAGGAGTGGGAGGGCCTGGGACACAACTGAGCAAGAAGACAAAAACATTAGAGTGCCTAGTTTGAGAAACAGACACCTCACATGTCCTCAATTGGCAGATCCATTAAACAGTACCCGCAAAACACCAGTCTCAATGTCAACAGTGAAGAGGCGAGTCTAAGATGCTGGCCTTCTAGGCAGAGTTGCAAAGAAAAGGCCATTTAAAAAGATGGCTAATAAAAAGAAAAGATAAAGATGGGTAAAAGAACAGACACTGAACAGAGGAAGATTGGAAGAAAGTGTAATTGTCAGACAAATCTAAGTTTGAGGTGTTCGGATCACAAAAAAGAACATTTTGTTAGACACAGTCCAAATTAAAAGATGCTGGAGGAGTGCTTGAAGCCATTTTGTCAAGCATGGTGGAGGCAATGTGATGGTCTGGGGATGCTTTGGTGGTGGTAAAGTGGGAGATTTTACAGGGTAAAAGAGATCTTGAAGAAGGAAGGCTATCACTGCAACACCATGCCATACCCTGTGGACAGTTTTTGATTGGAGCCAATTTCCTCCTACAACAGGACAATGACCCAAAGCACAGCTCACTACTATTCAAGAACTAGGGCAGTCAGCTGGTATTCTGTCTATAATGGAGTGGCCAGCACAGTCACCGGATCTCAACCCTTAGCTTGCTGTTGTGGGAGCAGCTTGACTGTACGGTACGTAACAAGTGCCCATCAAGCCAGTCCAACTTGTTGGAGGTGCTTCAGGAAGCATGGGGTGAAATCTCTTCAGATTACCTCAACAAATATACCACTAGAATGCCAAAGGTCTGCAAGGCTGTAATTTCCGTAAATAGAGGATTCTTTGACGAAAGCAACGTTTGAAGGACACAATTGAAGTAATTATTTCTAACTTTGTCAATGACTATATTTCCTATAAATTTTGCTGTATTTCCTATTTAAACTCATTTCATGTATGTTTTCATGGAAAACAAGGACATTTTTATGTGACCCCAAACTTTTGAACAATGTGTATATTATCTTTCTGATGAGGGCCAAAGCGTAAGGTGACCTGACCTCCTGTTGACCCTTTTGGAGTTCAATCAATGATGCATAACCACAGCATAACCAACCATGACCGGAGTGTTGTATTTAATGACTTTACCTTATAGTTACATACATCTTCTCCGATAAGAGAAACTGAAATTACTAGATGAACATTCACCCAAATGTTCCCTGATTTTCGCTTCAGAAGTGTTGCTACCTCAACAAAATTCAATGCGTTCTGCGTTGCATTGGATACAGGGTCTTCTCGCATTTTTTTTGATTAGGCTACTGTAACCTGCCTACCCTGTTATTTGCAGTAGGAATGCACGAAGCTACTCGTTGCGTATGCCAGCAATAGCCAATGGCCATGTGGATTTCCATTTTAATGAACGGCTCTAAGTACCACTTTACTGAATTTAACTAATATTAGCAACTTTTCTAACTCAGTGTGTGTTTTTAAGGACAGATCAATCTGACGGCGCAAAAGGCGCTTCCCACTCAGGAAACGCCAGGAAGCACCTCCCGCGCTAAGCTCTCCACTCCAAACCCTCGTGTATCAGTTCAGTGCCTCTCAACGCATATAATGCGCCCGCCCGCACTCGTGGACCGTTACAGCTGGAAAGTAACTTGCAGTAAATGCAGTAAAAAATACATTAAAAACGGCATTTTAAATTGTTGTTTTAACTACGTCTGTGGTGTATAAATAGTTTGTCTTTCGGTATTTCAGAAGACGTGTTGTCTGGAATGTAGGCTAGTGGGTGTTGCTTTCTCACAAGGATTGCTAAAAGGTAAACGCTTCGGATGTTCGCGCTGATGGTTCCCGAAAATGAACACAGGTAAGAGCACTTTCATTTGGACAGATGTAGGCCATCGATCATCTATATCGTTGACAACGTTTTAGACGGATCGTAATTGAGTTGTTTGGAGTTCTTTTGTCCCAATGAAACTGGTCCAGTTAAAGATTGTCAAAAAAGGAAAGAGACTAGGATAGTGGACAGAATGCCACAGACTTGGATAGCAAATATAGTGTGAGCGGCTAGACTGTTGAAATGGTGGGCTATATTGTTGTTTAGGAGTATAATTGATGGGTGTGATGCAGTTCCACCTAAATGTAAAAAGAAAATATATCCCAAACTGAACAATTACAAGTCAATTGTTATCTGTCATACATTAAAGTCAAGGTTTGGGGGAAAGGACTGTTTGTAGCACGGCTATCTAGGATAATTGATGTTATGATGGAGAGACCATAATTGAGGATTTTAATGGATTTTTTTAACTACTAATGTCATTTTATGGCTTCGTTATTCAATGAGTAATGTAATCTATATTTGCATGCAACATTGCAGCTGTATTGATAATCTCAATAGTACAGCCAATAGACAGCCAATAGTACAGTCTGTGTTGCAGCTGTTTTCCTGTTTTTTAAAGGGCTATAGTGAGGAGACCATAATTTAAAACATTTGATCTCAAATGGATATAATAAAGTTCTATTTGAGCAGTTGTGGTGCCATATATTTTCTTTGGTCTTTTGTTTTGTACGTTGATACGTCTTCAAACAAGCAAAAACAATCTATGAGACAGGTTTCTCTCCAGTGAATGGCAGGAAGTGACTTGGGGAAATCCTTTCTTAAATCCTTTAGTGTTTTGCCCCTCTAAGCAGTAGCTATCTAATTTGAATACCCTTCCCAGGTGGTCTATCTGTTTGAAGACCTTTCATAAATATAGCTAGAAGAAAGCCTTAGACTAAGCTTTTCAGAAATCGTGGGATTTGATGAAGTAGTATGATGACTGTTGATTTAAAAATGGTCAATTTTTTTTTCAATCCATTTTGACTTGGATAATGTGTGGCGTTCCACCTTGAAATAGCCCACGAAATTGGTTGACACCCATTATGTCAGAATGTTCAGAAAACAGGTCTGTAGTTAGATGTAATAAGCATTTCTGTCACATTATTCTGTTAAAATATAATTGATTGCACCATTACCAATTTCATTCTATCGGATTCATATCCAATGTCCAAACTACTGTCATCCTTTTTTGACCAAGCCTGTATATTATATGTAATATAATGTATTCTTTAAGTATCATGAATTTTGTGATAATTTTTTATTTATTCGAGTTCAGTGACTTTGGTATATACAGCTCCGGAAAAAATTAAAAGACAACTGCACATTTTTCTTTCCTTTCCAAAAAAGTCGAAAAGGAAGGTTTTGAGTGAGGAACAGAAGGGTTAAAATTAAGAAACCACTGCAAATTGAACACTTCTGTTCCTCACTCAAAACTTTCCTTTTCAACTTTTTTGGAGAGGAAAGAAAAAGCTGCAGTGGTCTCTTAATTTTTTCCGGAGCTGTATGAACTTCATTGAATCTGATAATAACATAGTTTGACCACTAGATGGTGCAGTTACTGCTCAACCTGCTCTTATTTTCAGATAAAGGTTTCCAATAACCACACATCTGATACAAATTCATGGTTAAGATTAGGATTTGTTGAGAATTTAAGGGATTAATATACAACCTCATTATCAGAATTTGGGTTTTTGTATTTCAAAATGTCTGTTGGAGAATTCTGTTATAAACAGTCTGCTGCAGTTAGACCATTCTTGCTGAAGAGGTAAACCATTAACAAATACTGTAGTTCTAATGGTTTTAACTTTATTGCCTCTAATGGCCTTAAATATCCCTATCCTGGATTTATTTTTTCCAATTCTACATCTTATGCATTGTGTGACAGTGGTTGACTTATCTGGAATTCAGTCTGTTTTTGTGTGAGTACAATACATCAAACTGTCACTCTAAGGCGTAATGCAGTAAATGTGGACATGGACAATCATGCATTTTGGTTTGTGACAGAGAAAACAAAATCATGTTTCATAAGAAAAAATATCATATGTGTAATAAATACCTTGGTGTATTTTTGGTCAGAAATGTTAGAAGCTGAAAACTCAGTAGAGCTCTGAGTCTTACCCCAAAGGATCTGGTTTCTGCAGACAGCTCTACTGTCCAATGTCAAATGCAAAATGTTGAACTTTCTTTGTAGCAACAAAGTCCCTAATGATGTGTTTAAAGTTCATTTTTTTAGCAAGTTGATTTTCAATAGAGAGCATGGTCAAAATGTTAAGTCTGTCTTGGCTCAAGGTGCGGTGCAGATGTTTTGGGCAAATAGAAAAGTGTTACAATTCTTCTCTTCCATTGGTGTCACTAAGACAAGCTGTTATCTCTCCTCAAACTGTTTAAATAAAAAAAAACAATTACTGAATAGTGTAAGGATAAATTGTGCTATCCAAATCGCTTTTTTTCTTTAAATATCTAGTCAACCAAAAGTAGAAGTGAAATGCGCTGTTGCTGTAATTCTGCTAACGTCCAATAGGTGGGAGCAAATTCTGGATATTAGAATATTATTACATATTTATAGTTTCTTGCAAGACGCACTAATGTCCTTTTGGCAGTCTGGCCTATTGTTTCATAATTTAAATGATTGCAAACTGGCCTGCTTGCTAGCTAGCCTAGCTATACAAAAATATTGACATTAGTCCAGCAACACATTGAGTCAAGACTGCCAGATATTTTAATTAACGGAAATTAAATACAATGCATTTCCCCCATGCATTTTTCCTTGATATCGTAGTTAGGCTAATTGTTTTTCTGTGCGGACCACTAACCCAACCTACAGAACACCGACCCCACTCTCTGTTTTGACTAAACTATCTCTGATTGTAGGAGCTAATGAGGATTTCTTTTATTTTCAGATTATAACAAGCCTCCTCTTGCTCCTAAACCGAAGCTTGTGAGTCACCTCACATTTAAGTTGTCTTCTCCACTTATGTCCCGGCCCTGCTCCTCAGCCAGGGGTCCCAAACCTCCCATCGCCCCCAAACCTAAAGTGCCACATGACCCGGAGGAACAGGACACCTCCCTGCTCTCCCACATTGACCAGGACGGTTGTACCAACGGAGGACTGCTGCCTTCAGACCAGGAACTGGATGAGGAGAATGAGCCGGAACATTCTCTGAGTGATGAGGAGAAGAAGCCAGTGCAACCTCAGTATGACCCATACAATCTCAGTCCAGGAATCAGCAAACCCAAGAGTAGGTGTGAAGAGAATCGGGAATGGGAGGAGAAGGAGGATGAGAGGATGCAGGAGCTAGAGGAGGACTGGAGGCTAGTGGACGGCGTTCTTACTGAGGAGGTGGACTCTGTGGGATTCACAGTCGAGTCAGAGAACCTGGTGGAGATGAACGAAATGGACATCGCGGGTGACATCGACGCTGACGGCTGCTATGCGGGCGAAGCTCTGGCCGACACCGACGAACTGTCAGTGTGTGACCTCTTCATCACCGGAGTTGAGGAGGAGGCAGCGTGCTACTCCTGTGAAATTGGGCCGGGGGAGGAGGAGATTGCTGCAGAGGAGAGGAAAAGGGAGGACGAGCACCGAAGAGACGAGGAAGAAGATGCGGCCGATAGCGCTGTGGACGGAGTAACGGAATCTCTTTCTGAGGAACCCATCAATCTCGCCGTCAGCATAGAGGTGACTTCTTTTCAGGGGGAGGGTGAGGAAGAAGCAGAAGAATCCTCACCTAACCTATGTAACCCACTGACGGACGATGGACATGATGTCATTTGTCATTCAGAAGAGAGAATAGAAAAGTACAAACCGTATTGCCTTATTGACGAAGAGCCAATGACCTCTGAGTATATTATGAAAGAAAGTGATTGCCAACTTACAGCAAAAGAGTTATTTCACGAAGAGGAGGAAGCAGTGGACCCTAGCATGGAGCCCTACTACATCTCAACTGAGGACATTGTGGATTCAGAGCAGGCCTTCACAGAAGTCAAAGCTCACGTACTGGCAGAAAGTGAGAACGCACCAGAGGAGTTTCCGCTGGTCACCACTGAGACTACAGAACCCAGTGAGTACGCTGCCATAGGAGACGATGACTCGCTGTGTGATGACTCTGGGGGGCAGATCGAGTGTGTCTCCTCAGAGGACTATGTTGAGATCGGAGACGACAGTGATGAAGATGACGATGATCACAGCGGTGGGAAGAACGTGACCAGCTCATCATGTCAGAGAACTCTGCCTGCAGTTCAGACGTTGGAGGTTTTCCTGAACCAGAATAACAACCAGCCCCGATTTAGGCTTGTTTCCATCTCCATGCCAGCGGACACAGACACCTCCCAGGCCTCGTTATCTGACAGCCAGCTTCTCTCCCCAGACTCCTCTGATGTGACCCCAGATGAGCAGGATCTAGACGGCCACATTGTTCCTTACTTGGATGAGAGCACAGACACAGAAGACAACCACAGCGACGAGCATGTCTATGAAGAGGCCGGCTTTGACTCAGAGGGAGAAAATGTTCTGCATTTTGACAGGAAGTCTGTTGTGACCAGGTCTCGGTCGTTGTCAGGGAAAGTGCCCGGTTACGTGCCTGAGACGGTTCTTGAGGAGGCGGGCTCAGAGTTTCACCTTCAGAACTACTGTGCGGTGGGACTGAACCAGAGTGGGCCATCATTGAGCAGCAGCCCCATGTTGAACTCAGCCAGAGGCAAGAGCTTGCGCAAACCACATCGCTTTCTCTTGTACCCCCGCTCCTTCTCTATGGAGGGACGGGACCTGCCCCTCTGTGTGTGCAGAGAGGACCAGGTCTCCCAGGGGGTGATGGGGTTGGACAGCCTCTCCCTGCCCAGTGTCATGGGCTCTTCCGGAAGCTTCTCCCAGCAAAGCCCTGTGCCATCCAGTGGTCTGTCCACACCTACATCAGTGGTGGACATCCCTCCTCCTTTCGAACTGGCCTACATCACCAAGAAGCCCATCACCAAAAGCTCCCCGTCTTTGTTTATCGAGGGAGACTCCCTGGACAGGCAGAAGAAAAAGAAGTCCTCCTTCAAGCGATTCCTGATGCTGAAGTTCAGGAGAAAGACGGAGAGTAAGCACCAAGTGGATGTCAACGTCCCCTCCTCCAGGTCCTCTGAGTCCAGCCACCATGTCCATGATTCAGACAAGCACAGCGTGGCCAGCTCTCCGCAGCCCTTGTCCCGGGTCAGTAAGCCCCAACGCTCTCCGGATTCCCCATCTACCTTCCTGTTCTATAAGGACGGGAAAAGAAAAAGGGCTTCTGTGGCCTTCCTCAACCGCAGTGTAGCACGAGTTGAGTCATTCGAGGACCGTTCCCATGCACCCTTCACTCCTCTCCCGCTCACTAAACCCCGCTCCATCTCCTTTCCCAATGCGGACACATCGGACTACGAGAACATCCCTGCCCAGACTCTCAGCTCTGACTATGAGAACGTTCAGATCCCCTCCCGGCGGCCTGTACGACCCGGGAACTTTGCAGGTTTCTTTGACCATCCGAGTCGTGTGCTGTCCTCTGCCAATGAGACTGATGGTTACGTCGATATGAGTAGTTTCCCTGGGTTTGAGAGCAAAGCTCAGTCATCTGAGCAAGAGCCTGAAAGGTATGGGGAAATTTGAGTTTATACCTCAATCTTAACTTTTACAGATCTCAAGATGAATAACTATTATAACACAGTCTGTAATTAAAACTCCAATGCAGATGTTTTAATTTCAGTATTATATAAGCTCTTGGTAACAGTTAAGTATCGTACAGTGATTGTTTTTAGTTGAAATGGTCAAAAGGAAAGGAAACAGATTTTTTAGCAAAAAGCAAAAGAAGAATTTAGCCGTGACTGTCTGAGTGTTGTGGGGAGGGTCAGTAGGGATATGATAGTGGTTATAGATTAAGTACATTTAAAGAACATATTATCCCTCCAGCCCAGAATAGTAGGTTAACAGTTTTCTTTGTCATTCGCAAAAGCCCCAGACTGCATCATTAACAACAAAACTCTCTATTCAAATCATTGTAGAAAACCTGAATGATCTCAATCTGTGTTTAATGCACAATAAAAGGTAAACACAGACTATCCCTTTCTAATCAGGAGATTTTCAGTTATGTTGTAGTGGTTACGATAGATGATAGATGTATTGATAACATGGTTAACCTAACGAGTTAACCCACAGTTTATGGAAACAATATTAACTGGCTAGCTAGCCAGATTTGGCAATGTTTGGTGGTCAGTGAGACAGAGAGCTAGCAGCTGAACTAAGCTAGAAAACAATGTAACCAAAGAATATCCTTGTTTTAAAAAATAATCCCAACAACATGCTTTGTGATTAATGAGACACAGTAGAAAGTACCCCTGTTGCACAGAACTTTGCCATTAAAAATAGAGCTTCTCTTTCATAAATAACTCTCATATTCCCAAGGCTCTCATTGGCTTTCCTGAGTTTTAAATTTCTGGATGACAGTTGCTATCCAATAAATACAGATACTGGTTACCCTAAATCCTGGGTTGTGCTCAAAAACAAATCGTTTGGTGTGGCTGCTGTGCCTCACAGATAAAATAGTTTTTTCTGTATTTGTGGTAGTCAACCAATGAGGTGAAATAGATGTTATAGAAATAGATGTTTTAAAACAGCATAAAAAGGTGGTTGTTATTTTTTGGAACCTTTTATTTTCATATGTAGCACTGTATTTTTAACAGAAAGGAACAATTAAATCACCATTATTTAGAGCAGTGATTCCCAACCAGGGGTGCTAGGGCCCTTGGGGGTACCTGGCCTTTCAACGGGAGATACTTCAGAACACTCATGAAACTATAGGCTTAGTAGTGCTTTACACAAGAGGGTACTTCAGGGGTACTCCGAGCAGAACCAAATTCAGTTGGTGGTACATTAACTGGAGAAGGTTGGGACCCCCAACGTTAGACTTTGATTACATTATATGGGGCCATGTCTCATTGAGACTCCGCCCCCCTTTAATTCCTCTTGGTTACTGTAGTGTGATGTGTCTACTGTATCAGCCCTGACCTAGAGAGATTCTCCTATTTGTAATATTCGTGAATACTTTATGTTGTGTCCACTATACAGTGTTTGCTACACCCTCAGGGATTTATAACCGAGGGTCAGTTGCTGTCATGACACACACACACACATATATACACACACACACACACACACACAGCTGAGGATTACCCATGGAATCACAAGTAATCATTACAGGATTGCATCCCTGGGATTTGTCATTTTGGACATGACATGATTCTCATGGAAAATGAGGCCAGAGGGCCACTGGACTGGAAGAGTTGGGACTGCGTGGAGGGAGCAGGTCAGGTTATGTATCCAATCATGTAGGAGTGAGTGCATCGCTGAGGAAGACACACGTCAAGTCTTTGACATTGTAGTGTTTCTTACTTGGATACTACCTATGGTAGGCTGTACCATGTTAGGTAGGACTGGGGATTCTGTTTGGTATGACACACTGAGACCATAGTAAAGATTCTCCTCACACCTTCACCCTTGATTTGGTACTCTGCTGGTCTCATCTCCTGTGCTGACATTAACCCATCCCCCTGTGTCCTCACACTATTCTCCAATTATACAGACCTTCCTCATTGATTCATTGTTGGGGCACTTTGGAGTCATCCTTCATCCCTGCAGGCGTTCAAACAGAAACAGGATTGGGAGATGCAATCTCAGTGTGCTCTATGATGTGTGTTTTGTAATCCTGTGTTGCTGTGTGGTAGCCATGTTTGCCATTCTGGAGGTGTATGGGAACGTAAACACCGGTTGTCCTGATACATAGTAACATAAATGGTGTTGTTAGGGAATCAGCAGTTGAAACAATAAAAAAGCATTGGGCTAGAAAATCTGTATTGACCGTCTGTATTGTAAATAGCAGGCATTTGTCATTTTTTCCGGACCGCGTAAGTGGGGCCGGCCAAGAAGAGCGAATGTTTCTTATTGAGTGAGTGACTGACTGACTGACTGACTGACCACCCCTTGTTAAATAGCGTAGTGGTTAGAGAAGCGGACCTGCGAACAGTAGGTCCCGTGTTCGAATCGTGTCACAGTCTAAGCTAATTATGCATTAGGATTTGTTCCGGATAGACAAACTCTTCACTGGCTACAACCTTCAGTAGCTACCTTATAGTAAGCCTAAAATAAAACTGTTTATGTTTATATTACTACTATTTCTGGTGGATTTTCGAAGAACACATCTGTGCATACTGTTTGGATCAGGATAGACAAAAACTTTGCCGGCTACAACCTTCAGTAGCTACGTTTTAGTAAGCCTAAACAAAACTGTTTACGGTTATACAGTATTGCGTCTATTTCTGGTGGATTTTCGAAGTATGTCTGTGCATGCTTTTTGGGGTAATATAGGCTTTATCAAAACCCCTTTGGCAGTAAAAGGGTAGGGGTTTCCACGATTCTCTCTTCTTTTCACTTGACGAAAAAGTCAGTTATCACATATATTGATAGTTATTGTATCAATGTTATTCATGAATGATAGGAAAACAAATGTTTTTGTGCCATGAAATAAAATAGCTTTGGCAGTGCACAGCTCATCTGCAGTCTCGCTAGCAATGACTAAATTCTTTGGAATGACTATTCCAAATTGGAATGACTATTCCAATTAGTAAGTTATTAGATACTAGTAAGCCTATTACTGGCTAAAAAGCTGTTAAAACGGCCAGTGGCAAAAGCCACACAGTTCATAGATGCTATTTGTGGTGGAGGTAAACTTAATAAGAAACGTTAGTCAGTTTAACACAATGCTTGATGGTGTCTAGCGACCATGGCGTTGTGGTTAAAGACACAGCCTCTCACGTGGGAGACCCGGATTTGAATCCAGTGAGGGTAACAACAATTATACATTTTAATTGCGGGCCAGCTGAACTAGGCTTGCCTGGTTCCTTTTCTAGTTTTCTAGTCAGAAGGATGTAGGTCTTGGCTGCAGATTGATCAGCAGTGGTCAGGGCTCGGTCTGTCTGTAGGAGTTGGTCAGCAGTGGTCTGGGCTCGGTCTGTCTGTAGGTGTTGGTCAGCAGTGGTCTGGGCTCGGTCTGTCTGTAGGTGTTGGTCAGCAGTGGTCTGGGCTCGGTCTGTCTGTTGGTGTTGGTCAGCAGTGGTCTGGGCTCGGTCTGTCTGTAGGTGTTGGTCAGCAGTGGTCTGGGCTCGGTCTGTCTGTTGGTGTTGGTCAGCAGTGGTCTGGGCTCGGTCTGTCTGTAGGTGTTGGTCAGCAGTGGTCAGGGCTCGGTCTGTCTGTAGGTGTTGGTGGGAGGAAGACCTGGATTTGGGGCCTGGGAAGCTCCATTTGGAAAGAGTAACAAATGGCTTAGCAAAGATGTCAATGTGCGGGGCTTGCTACAATCTTCAACTTTCCAGGTCATTGCCATTCTGTCTTTGAATGTCTTCAAAGCTTTAGTCACAGTTGAAAAATGTATCCACTTTTTCATTGCCTTTCTGTCTTTGAACGTCTTCACATTTTTAGCCACAGTTGAAAAATGTCTCGTCTTTTTCCCTGTTTTCCAGTTTCATCCAATTATATTTACAGCCCTGTCTCTTTACAGAAACTCTAGATTCTGGAAAGTTGAAGATTGTAGCAAGCCCCGTACATTGACATCTTTGCTAAGCCATTTGTTACTTTTTCCAAATGGAGCTTCCCAGCCATTTGTCGGCAATTGGCGCATTTAAAGATGGAACCTATACTGTGTTGTTCAGCTCAGTGATACAAAAGAGTACCTTAGTCTGAGGTCACTGTTTCTTTTTTTTTCATTAGTTTTGTTCTGGAGACAAATCCTTCCCCAAGGCAGAAATTATGTGATTGATTGACTCGATTTACCTGGTAAAATAACGGTGAAAAAAATCGAACTTATCTATATCCATATATTATGTTACAAATATTTTGTAATTGAACACAGTTAAGAACTTAAATAATAACCCTTCTGTTTGGTGACAAAGTTAACCTCCCATTGTCAAACTATAACATATTTTTTTCCTTTAGGGCAGATTTGCCTTCAGAACAAGATTCATGAGGAAAAAGGCTAACCTGCTATATTTGAAGTTATTGACCAGCGGCAGCTCACACTCCCACTTCCAGCAGGAGGAAGCTTTACGAAAAGCCCAGGGGAGCTGGAGGAGTCATTTGTTATCTCCTTTTGTAATATGCCACAGTAAACTTAGCCTTTGGCTATCACAAAACATTATAGCACAGAGTCTGCAGAGACTGTGATGCTATTGCCTTAAGTTGCCTGAAGATGGTAGTTATAACATTCTGAGATTAAGAAGTGTTTCTGGTGTGAGATAATTTGTAGGATGAGAAGTCCCAGTTAGTTCCATTGGGTCTGATTTGCTCCAGTAGTATTATGTGGAAATGTCTTACTCTATGCTATTCTCTCATTGTCATAGTGGAACCACACATCATTCATTATTATGGGTCATTTAATTCCCTTTTCTGGCTATCGGAGAATGGAAACGTAATATACATTCCAATGGTGTTAAAACCCATTGGAGCCTGCAGTGAAACACTAACGTCTATAACAGCAATAAGAAGCACCGGGGGCTGGTTACGCTGCTAACTCAAGGATGTGTTGTCATTAGAGCGTTATCATATACTCCCCACTGAGCCGCAGTGATGAGCGGATCCAACCCGACTCCCAGCAGAAGGGCGTCTGTTAGCAATGCCTCCCAACTGACGCTGGGCCAAGGCCTTGGACTGGCTACGGTTATGTCGCTGGAGGCACTCTGGAAGGTTTATTGGTTTCTCCCCACACTTAAGACCTGGTGTCTGTTCTCATAATTCCACCTTCATGCTACATTTACATTGAAGTCATTAAGCAGACATTTTCCTACACTCGCTATCCATCTGTCTGTTGGTTCTCCATATAGCCTTGCTATTACATGGCAGTATATTTACAACGAGGCATCTGACGTCAATTTAGACATTTGTCACACATCTCACAGTTAGCTGAGAGATGAGTGGAACGACTCTGACTAAGAGCCAAATGATGTGGCGAAAAATATTGACTTTATATAAACTATGTGGTTTAAAGATAAGACTTCATGTTGTGGTTTGTAGATAACAACTTTAGGGATTGAAACGCCATACAGCTTGATAGAGTCGTCAGATGGAATCTTAAAACACTGTTCCGACAACGCCATTGTTCTCTTCTTGGGCGAGTTGTTTTTAATTTGGGTCCTCAGAGAGCCTTTTTGAGATTCATGAGCCAGTCATCCCGGCGGAAGGCTCCGCTCTACACCATGCCCTGTGAGAGATCACTCTGGGGTTGATTGATCCTCCTTTCCATTGCTCAGACAGGTTGCTTTTCTATGAAGACGCATTTCCAGCCCTCTGTGCGGTTTGGAAATGGACCCTTGTTGGGGACAAGCTTTGTCTCACTGTGTCCCAACTTCGTATGAATGTATGATTCATATGATTTATGTTACAGTCAAGAGTCTGGTCTTTGAACCACTGCCCGTCAGATGAATTACAGCTTCATAATGCCTCCCTGTAAATGTTGTTTGGATAGTAATATCTCAGGGAGCTATTACTACTGCCTCCCTGTTTCTATCTTTTCTCTCTCTTTTATTTCTCCTCTCTTATTTCTCCTCTTTCCTCTCTCTTCTTGCTTGTCTTGCTTTTCTCTTCTCCTTTTCTGTCCTCTCTTTTCTTTCTCCTCTCACTCTTTTAAGTTAATAATAGTCTCAGGTTTAGGGAAATTACTCTGTAAAACAATAAGTAGTTAATCTAGGGCATTTCTGTCACTTTGTTTCACACAATATTATTTCTGATGAGTGATTTGTAATGTTGCTCTAATTCCCTGAGATGTGGATCGTCTCTGGAAAGATCCTGCTGTAGGCCATGTAATATGGGTCTCTCTTTCTATACCTTCTCTCCTCTCTACTTGTCTCTAATTCTCTGTCTTTCTCATTTCTCTCTGTGATTTCTTATCTGTCTCCTCCTGTCTATAGATGGTTTCTCATTTCTCTCTGTAGTTTCTTATGTCTCCTCCTGTCTATAGATGCTTTCTCATTTTTCTCTGTAGTTTCTTATGTCTCCTCCTGTCTATAGATGCTTTTTCATTTTTCTCTGTAGTTTCTTATGTCTCCTCCTGTCTATAGATGCTTTCTCATTTCTCCGTCTCCCACTCCCTTGCTGTCCTCTTCTACTTCCTCTTGTCTCACCTCTTTGTTCCTCTTGCTCTCCTTGTAACTACCAGATTTTCAAAAATGACTTTGACAAACCCGTCATGTTTTTCCGTGTGTGTGTGTGTGTGTGTGTGTGTGTGTGTGTGGGCGCGCGCTGACTAGTGAAATACATTATTGTCAAGGTTTTACTCCTGTCCCTTCAGTGCCTATACAGAAGCCTACAACGTGTGCTCCCTTGCTGCTGGTCCACCATGGGGGTCAGAGGTTAAGGTGGAGAAAAGGGCAGTGGGGGAGGAGGACCAAGGGCGCACTTCTGAAGAGGAGGAGGAGGGAGGAGGAGCTGAGAGCACTTACGACAGACAGGTGACATTTTAAAACCTTTTAGACTACCTCAATATTTGAAAATATTTTAAGATACAATATTGCTTTGGAATTATGATGACTCTGTTATAGTGGTATATTACTTGAGCATTATGTTGCTCTGTACAGACCGACGGTCGTTCCAGAGCCTTCTACATTGCCAAAGAGCTGGTGGACACGGAGAGATTGTGAGTGACCAGAACACTACAACACTAATGATCAGCAGCAAATCTGTTGTATTTCAATTGGTTGTTTCACCTAATAACCTATTATTTAATGTAAATCTAAATATTGGCTGCCTTTATTTCTCTATCTTCAGACATGTAAAAGCCCTCAAGCTTCTCCAGGAGGTAAGTTGTTGTAAACTGTTGTAAACGAAATAATAGGCCAGAAGCAAAGGAAATCGTTTCTAGTTGCTTTTTACAGTCAAGATGAATTGCCCGATAACAAAGTTTATGAATTGCCCGATAACATGCATTTTCCATCATGTCTCTGGGTCTGTTCAGTTATAAAAGCTGGGAGGGTGTGGTATATGATGACACTGGTAAGGGATGTTCTTAAGTAGTGCCTGGATACAGCATCAAGCCATGGTGTATTGGCTCTACCATGAACCCCTGATGTTCCTTATTGCCCGTATTAATTGATTACCAACACAGTTAGAACAGTAAAAATAAAGGTTTTGTCACAAGCCACACCTTTCAGCCAATCAGCATTTAGGATTCACACAACCCGGTTATAATGTGAAATAGATAGCAGTTGGAACATGGTTTCAATCAATGTATGTCATGGACGTTGCACAGGAGAGCAGGCCATCTTATGTTAGGGGAAGATAAGGAGAAGGCAGGAGATTTCTAACCCTTCTACCATCTGATGTTGTGATTGCTATTCTGGAATCAAAGTTAATATTAATGCGCTTCTCTCCTCATCACAATTCATCACAATTCCCTGTCTGTCATCCCTCTTCTGAGATACCAAGCTTTGATTGGTAAGGATATACAAGTGGATCTGCAGTCTCCCTTAAACTGCATTCAACAGTCCACTGTGGTTAATGGATTGACACAGCAGTTTTACTGTGTATGATTTATGGGGTAGAACAATAAATGACCTGGAATCTGCAATTAGTGTTATCAAAATGTATGATGAAATTTGAAGTTTAATCGCAGAATGGGGCAATACCTTTACCACTCAATGACAGGTCACTGTTACTGTATATGGTAAAACTATAGCAGGCCTACACACAGTAGTTTACTCTGCTACACTGTGAGAAAGTTTGACCTATATATAACATTTGACACTTACAGACGAATTATAGAGGGAATGAAAGACATTTTTTTTGTGTGTGAATAGACATGCCTTCCAGCTCAGACAAAGACTGGTTGGCTGTCCGAATACCTGTCCTATCAAAAATGTTCTACACTCACTAACCAGAATGTATTAGACAGAAGCTGATAATCAAAGGTGACTCAAAATGGAAGAATGGCAGGACCATTTGTGAGCTAGATAAGGCATTCTCAGTAAGGATGAGGAAAGGACCTGATGATACCTGTTGCTTACTGCATTCAGTGTGACCAAACAGTACACTGTAAATGGTGTCTGGTAGCCCATGATCGGTTTACAGCATGTAGTTGTACGAAATAGTGTGGAAGATGAATTGTATATATGACCATAGATTTCATACAGTGACTGTGTGTCATGTACAGTTTCTTAACGACAGCTATGGGGAACCCCTTGTGTCTCCGTCAGGACTTCAGGGAGGCGGTGGGGGCTGCAGTAGGGGAGGAGGGGGATCCCGTGCTGGAGGAGGAGAGGCTGAGGGAGATCCTCAACGAGCTGCCTGATGTTTACACCCTTCACCGCAGAATCCTCACAGAGTTAGAAAACCGCATCCGGCAGTGGTAAGACACATACACACACACACACACACAAGTTATCAACACTGTCTGGATACAAGTTTCCGTGCAGATAGTGCATACATCCACATTTAGTAGTGACAAAGTGGATTATCAGGTGCGGGGACACTGTAATTATAATAACACAAGAATGAGAGCTACCTTTG
The DNA here is from genome assembly GCA_016801175.1 of Esox masquinongy. NCBI lineage: Eukaryota > Metazoa > Chordata > Actinopteri > Esociformes > Esocidae > Esox > Esox masquinongy. The sequence continues at coordinate 795 of JACXGI010003138.1, read as the reverse complement.
TGAAAATAAATCCAGTCTTTTTATTTTAACTTACGGAAGCCACATGTTTCATTTGTGACCCCACATGAGAAATGCTATTTAGTTTAGGAAAAGTGAGTGGCTACAACAAAAATTTGAGGGGTTACAACAAAAATATCACTGATTGTGACCCTTTCATCACTTCACTTTTTTCCTTTCTTTCATCTTATACTTTGTATTCCTTCAGGGATGAGAGCCAAAGGATTGCTGATGTTATCCTAACCAGGAAGTCCGAGTTTGTGGTTTTCACAACCTACATCGGTCACTATGACCGCAGCATGAGCCTGCTAGACGACAGCTGTCGAACCTCGCCTGCCTTCTTGGCCATTGTCCGCCAGTATGAGGTTAGCAGGACTTTTTACAGCAAATAAACATCTAATTGTTCAGAGGGGACAGTGTTACCGTGTTACTACGGGGTAGGTACATCTCTGTGACGGTCAGTGTTGCTACGGGGTAGGTACATCTCTGTGACGGTCAGTGTTACTACGGTGTAGGTACATCTCTGTGACAGTCAGTGTTAATACGTGGTAGGTACATCTCTGTGACGGTCAGTGTTACCATGTTACTACATGGTAGGTACATCTCTGTGACAGTCAGTGTTACCATGTTACTACATGGTAGGTACATTTCTGTGACGGTCAGTGTTACCATGTTACTACGTGGTAGGTACATCTCTGTGACGGTCAGTGTTACCGTGTTACTACGTGGTAGGTACATCTCTGTGTCGGTCAGTGTTACCGTGTTACTACGTGGTAGGTACATCTCTGTGACGGTCAG
>JACXGI010003137.1:44469-58883 GCA_016801175.1 Esox masquinongy | reverse complement strand
TACACTTATGCAACCAGGTTATTGTAAGGTTTTTATTTTTCATTTTTCCCCCTCGAAGATCTCAGTTTGTTTTTCAATTGAATTGTTTACATTATAGGTCACATTAAAAGTGGAAAACGTTCTGACATGATTTATCTTTGTCTCATTCTTTTAAATCAGAAAAACCTGGCATTTTCACTGGGTTGTGTAGACTTTTTATATCCACTGTAATGTGAAGTGGCAATTTTTTGGTAGGGGAAAAATAAGAAACTTGTGCTCACCTCAGATTAGAGTGATCTTGACCACATGTGAACAGGACGTTGACCATAGAACATGTAGTCACACAAAATAGCTATATGATTTTTTTTGGATGTATGAACAGATTGACAACCTACCCGTGTGCCAACTTACCCCACTCTCCCCTTTCTTCAAAAACTTCATTAAAGGTTTTTAGCAAAGAGTTTTCTCTTAAAACCTATTCAGAAAATTGCCGTGACCAACCTTTACTATAAAATGGGGAAAAATTTTAAGAAAAAGGGCAGGGTTGACCCCATTGCTGTGGGTGATGTCAAGTCCCCCAGGGACTTGGCTGATAGGGGAGGTGTCTCTGTCAGTGAATTCATCATAACAATACTGTAGAAGGATGTCATGTTGCCATTGAAGTAAAGATATCCATATAAAAGATATTCAAATAAAAATGTAGGCTAAGTGTCACTGATTAAACATGAAACCAAGAATGATATGACTAGTCAATATATGTTCAGCTAATTGTCAGCCTCTTACATGTCTGGCAGCTTGTAAACAATTAGCAGATATACATATAAGCAGCTTTTTAATTATCAGACTAGAACAACCACGGCTGTTATTAAGACGTGTGACGCTACATTGTGCAAATGAAAACCAAACTGGACGCAAGAACAGCTTTTACTTCTTGGCCAACTTGTGCATGAAAGGAAGGACATTATTTAAGAACAATTTGAGTTTGTGAAACGTGGGAAATATATGCTTGCAAATAAATGCGTCTTTCCCAATTCTGTCCAGAACCACCGATAAGTGTGAAAAGCGCTGGTATTGTTTGCAGTCTCAGACAAGGGCAGAGATTGCAGACTTCAAGCAACAAACACCTGCCACAGGTAATAGGACATTAGACCAATAATTTTCACTACACTAGACCACAATATTTTATTCTCTATTAGTCAATGTACTTAGCCTATACAAAATGAACATACATGTATTTGTACATAAATTAACCTCGCTATACATGTCATTGTAGATTATATTAACATGTAATCTATAATTCAAAACATTTATTAGGAGGCTCAGGACCCCGGGCTCTATCTCCTATTGCCTCAGTGGTGGACAGGGTCCTTGGGCACTCAGACACCAGCATAACGGGGCTGATTATGAGGCGGATTACTGGCAGCAGCCATTTTAGGATTTTGTGATTTGGTCTTAGTGACTTAGGAGTCCTCTTTACCTGTAACGTTCCACAGATTTAGGAGCTGGTTTTAGTGCTAAAACGCTTTCTAAAATGCTCTTACCCCAACAACCTAGGAGTCCTAAAATTAGGACTGACATGCCCATTGTTTTTAAGAGTTTCTCCTAAATCAGCAAGTTGGAGCTATTTTAGGTAAAGGACAACTGGCTCTAACAAGGGCAGAAAGATGTGGAAGGCCCAAATTTAACTAAACAAGAGGATAAGTACATCAGAGTCTCTAGTTTGAGAAAGACACCTCACATGTCCTCAACCAACAGCTTCACTGAATTCTACCCGCTCAACACCAGCTGTCCTTTGTCTTTGAAGACTGCAGTGCACACCTTTCTATGAAATCTCCTAATACACATGCAAAAATATGTTTTCTAGATTTCAACTGTGGCCCACTGATGTCATGTAAGCACTGTTGTGAACCCAAACACATTATATTGATGATTGTATCACAGATATATAGATATAGCATGACAACATGTTTAACTACATGAAAAACATTAATTAATGATTTACTCACAGTACTTCACAATTGGAGAGCGTTGAAAGAGACAGAGCCAAAGCAGCCAGCAACAACAACTCAACCCACATCATGAAAGTCTAATGAAGTCCAAATTAAATTCCGTTGTCTGGACTGCAGCTTTGTAGTTGCAATTTTCCTGACCAGAATTCATTCTGTTCTGTTCCCTCCCCATTAGGACATGCACCAATAAACACATCCACGTTCTCACAACATATTTGTTCTTTCTCATCAGAATTGGGACATGCAGATAAGGTGGGTTAACAACTATCTGTGACCTGATTAATGACACTTTTCACCTAATTTATCTAAATAATTATTTATCAATACCTGTATTTCAATGATGTGTGCATTTAATAAAATGTGAACTTGAGCAACCAGTTGATAAATCAAATGCTTTAAGGGATTTCATCTGAGAATCTTTAAAAAAAAAAATATATATATATATATAGTCTTTACTGTAGATAGAACATGGACCAAAAACAAGATTAAGCCCCACTTTCCCACCAATAATTGGCAATGTTGGAACTCTGCATGTATGTTTTAAAGATCAAAAATGTCAACATTTCCCAGCAGCTCTTCTCTCCCTCTGCAGTATATCACATGTTACTAAAGGTCAGGAGGTTGTTAGAAACCTGAAACCCACCATTAAGTTTGAGTATATTGAGAAGTACTCAACATAATTGGATCTCATAAATTAAAATGACAACATAGTAATTATGCACCTTTATTTAGTACACAGTAATGTAATTAAAAACAACATTGTACAAGCTAATGGAATAAACAGATTTGGATCAAATAAATATTTTCAACAATGAGCCAAGATAGTGCTACCCAGAACATGGGACAAGCTACAACAAAACTCAACATAGATAACTGAAGGAAAAGACAGTCCTATTTATATTGCTCGGAGTTGGTTTGGGATGTATGGTCTGGTAGGATCAGAGACAGGAAGCCAACATTCTTTTCCAAGGTGTTTTCAAACCAACCAAATGGTTTCAAAAGTATAATTTAATTACGGAGTCAGATGACCTTGCCAAAAATGTAGCTTCATTAAACCAGTCTGATCATGGTGAACTAAAACCAAATACAAGTACAGTTCCTAGTCTTATTTTTAGGTGACTACCAAAAAGGACGCTCATATCTGCTCATTCATCCTGGTCTTACATCAGACTTCATCACTTCTATGCTGGGACAATGCATATTGTGAGCAATTTTTGCTAGAGCACCTTGAGTTCACTTCCTGATTCCATATCTGCTACCAATTCCAGGGTTGGGGTACATTCCAGTGACATTCCACTTCATTCAAAAAGTATATCGAACTCCAACTTGAAATGTTTCATAATTGGGAAGCACTGAAGAGAATTAGAATATTTCTATACTTTGTGAATTGACTAAACCTTAAATGGAGCTGGAACTGACCCCAACCATGGCTAATTCACTGATGGCCAAGCAATAAAAGGCACTATGGCTCATGGATGGAAAAGTCTATTCATTTTGGGCCTAAGCTTCTCCTAGTTTTCCCTTTTAAACAAGAAATTAATCTTATTGAACAAGTTCCCTTCCAATTTCCATCTATTGTGGACAGTTATCGTCCATTTCATGCCCCATAAGAACAAGCCTGTTTCTTCGAAATGTTGATTGGTGAATGGTCTCCTATGCCTAAATAGGGAGTGTTTTCATCACAGTTTTAGTTTTTATACATTTTCCATATACAGTTTTCAGAACGTTGCCTCAACTACCGATGCTGGCCATTGTGAATCACACCCAGCGGACAAGGACCTTATCTCCGTCTTCGATGGAGTAAAACTGCAGTGGTTTCAGGTCGTTGTCAATCTCAATCTCTTTGCCCTCCATCTAAAAAACAAATAGTTTAAGCAAGTCATTACCACTGTTACAATGGGCCCATAGGGATCAATGCCATGATCAAGGCCAGAGAAAGATTTGAATTTACTAGGTATTTAATCTAGCGACCTTTCGGTTATCAGTTGCCCTTAAGACCGTCGTCAGTAAACCCCTTTACCTTTGAACTTGTGTAGGTGAGTTTCAGCTCTGCACCACGTATCTTCAGTAGTCTGTAGAGTAGCCCCTTCACTTTCTGAACAATCATGGAATCTAAAACACATCAAAAGAGAAGTGACCACTGAATATCTTTTGTAAAATGCGTATTTTTGAATGTTCATACGTAGGTCTCACAGACGTCCGTAGCTGTTTGAATTTAAGGCTTTGCTGTTTTTTCCTGTTAACAAAACTCTTCCCGTTTCTGCCAGGTCTAGACTCAAGTGTATTTAGTAATCATAATTATTAACAGCAGCACATTTCACACATTATGCATGCTTCCAAAAAAATTGTGCAAACATTTCAAAGTCCATAGAAGGCAAGGGGTATCAAACGTATACGTTTGAATACGAAAGAAGCCATAGACCTTTAATGGGAAATCAGCAGAGCAATTGTACCTTTGAGAGCATGTGAGATGTTTTGAGGGTGTGCTAAATGACAGAAACACTCAGGACGTTTTACAGATTTGCAGCTATTTATCCAAACAAGACCAATGACTTGGCATAATGATTTTCAAGCGAGTTCAGTCAACAAAAGAAAACATTACACTTCCCGACATGTTACCTAATGAGCAAATTCCAAAGTCTGCAGTTGTTTGTTGTAGAGAACCTTGAAATATACTGCTCAAAAACCTCCCCAAAAACCTTGGCCTACAAAATTTGAACACCATGTCAATGACTGTCATTTTTATGATTCATATTTCAAATGAATCACCAAGGAATGTTAAGGAAGATATCCTGGACTGTTCTAGAGTGTTCAGTGATCTGAATCACATCCATAACCAATGATGAAAACAGCACTTGGTGGTTGGCACCTCTCAAACGTTAAAGAATTAAGCTGTTTTGCAGCTGAAATGTGGGCCGACTTGAACATAGAAATGTCAGGTAATTAATGACATTTGTAGTTCTATAATTGTCTGTCATCAGCTTTACTTTCTCAATTAAAATGTTAAACTTAAGTTCACAAAAATGTAATTGGCTCTGAAATGTTAATAATGCGACAACTTCATTTTGTGAAGGAAATATAAAATATATATATTTTTTAAGAAATATTCAGTAATTTAAGTAAAGTGCAAGGGGATAAGTGTATTTGACTGCATTTGGTAATCCAAATAGCTATATTCTTTACCTGGGAGTTTCTTTACCACTGGTTTTTGGTCTGTCTCATCCGGACAAACAAATGTTATGCCTGGAGGGGAGAAAATGTGAAACTTTCAAACTACAGGACATGCAGCTCAGGAAACAAGGTTATTACATGTTAGTAGCAAATCATCACAAAAAAAAAGAATGCATTCCAAAACACCAATGAATACCTCGCTCACAATTTTTGGCACCCTTGGTTAAGATGAACAAAGATTTTTTATGAAAAAAAATGTCAGTTGTTTATTAGTTTACTCTTACACTGAAAATATTATATTTAATTTAACACAGAATTTAGGTTCAATTGTTACATATTGCTTATCCATAAAGTCTTGAAGAGTGATGTAAATTCAACTTGAAGGGTGCTATAAAGAAACACATGAGGAAACTTACTTATAAGCTGATTTTTCAGTGCAAAAGGTTCCTGCTTCTTTAGTTCACCATCTTCTGGAGCACCATATTCTAAGAAAAACAAAAGTACAAATCAAGCCAGTCTATGAATACAGAAACCTCAATGACCCATTGCACACTGTAAGAGTTAAAGCATGGGGATCTGGTTGTAAGATTTCTTTCACGGGTTAGGGGTAATTTTATGGTTTCAGGTTTTTATAAATTTTTGCCCAATGTAGTAACAGAGCACAATGACAAAGTGAGACGAAGAAGGAAAAAAACAAATCTGAAATGTCTATAGTGGATAATAGCGATGCACAATAAAACAATTCTTGGCATAGACCGACAGCTAATATTTTTATCCCACAATCTGCAGATTTCGATACTGTTGTCTTGTCATTTCTGTACCTGAGTACCCCGGGCATAAGTCAAATTAAAAAAAATTGCCTCTGATACTGGATACGAAACATCTTTCAATGTATTTCAATAAAAAAGACCCCCCAAAATAAGTCTAATAATGAATGGAAAAGGTAAAAATTATATGATACACATTCCCTATGTAATTGTACATTTTACAATGCTTGGATTTAGAAGTAATAAATAAGGTAAGTAAGGTATTTAACACTCAAAACTGCTTCAACAAATGCCATTGCTGGTCTTTTAACAGGGATTCATTTGGTAGAGAGACATTTTAATTAGCTATGTAGCATTCTGAATATGGTTAAGTACTTGGCCATAGGCAGCCTTTAAAGAACTTAATAATTCTTCTAGAAAGGGCATCAAGTTTAAATTTTTGGTTCCCCAGCAAATGTGCCAGGTAGATTCAAAATCTAACAACCACTCATTTTGCCAGCCAACCCACATTCCTTTATACCATAAAACACAAATAAACAAGTATGCTGTGCAGTGACTCGAAAAAAAGATATTGCTGCAATTAACAAAAAAATCATGCGACCTGACCTGATACTACTAAGTCAAAATATCACAGATTGGAAATGTTCAGCTGTGTCTGAAAGGTTACCGTGGTAACAGAGATAACAGCACTTACATTGTCCTGTAGTAATTTGACATTGTTGCTAGCAGTTGTAGTTTAAACTCAAACTAACATTGAAAACCACAAAGTGTGGTTTTCAAAAAAACTAAGAAAAAAAAAAGCTGGCTTCAGATTTTCGGGTGAAAAGTATCTTGCACTGGAACACGTTGCTGCGCACTCTCTCTGGCTTTCCTACTAAAGTCGCACATGAATACAATCGGACCAGGAGCTCAATAACCTTAAGAACAGAGTTGTAACTCACAGATTATCTACATATGAAGAAAATGCTATTCATGTGTCTAACCAAAAGTTACTGTCAGGAATTAGTTGTTTTCTTGCTGTGGCAGCTATGGTTTTGCAAGCATCTCGGTAAATTGAACGCAGCAGAACTGCTGGAAAGCACAGTTGGTCTGGCAAATTTAAAGCGATTACAGATTGCTGGCCGCCATATCAGTGCATCCGTAGTATATAACATACAGAATGAACTGCACCGCCTTAGTCTGGAGCAGAGTGTATATGACATACAGAATGAACTGCACCACCTTAGTCTGGAGCAGGGTGTATATGACATACAGAATGAACTGCACCACCTTAGTCTGGAGCAGAGTGTATATGACATACAGAATGAACTGCACCACCTTAGTCTGGAGCAGGGTGTATATGACATACAGAATGAACTGCACCACCTTAGTCTGGAGCAGAGTGTATATGACATACAGAATGAACTGCACCACCTTAGTCTGGAGCAGAGTGTATATGACATACAGAATGAACTGCACCACCTTAGTCTGGAGCAGAGTGTATATGACATACAGAATGAACTGCACCACCTTAGTCTGGAGCAGGGGTGGTACAGCAGATGTTTACTTACTAACTGTAAGTGGCTCTGGGCAAGAGCATCTGCTATTTGACTGCTACACCACCACTGCTCCAGGCCACCCTCCGCTGAAATATAAATGTAGCGAATCTCTGTTAACTTTGGGAGGAATGTAGCCACTCCTAACTCACTCTGTACTAGTCTCTGATAACGGGGGTGCTGTGCAGTGAATTCGGCACTGGGGTGGTTCTGCAGGGGGTCTTGGTGCCCCCCGGACGCCAGCCACTCTAGCCCAAACATCTTGCGGTAATCCAGCTCTGCACCTTTTCGGTCCTCGGGCAAGACCTACAGGTAATCCACAGTAACAGAGAAAGAACTTACAAGCATTTAAGCAAGTGCATTCACTAAACTTCGTCCATAGGTTGGGAAGGAGGACTGTGGTTTTGAAGGAACATTTTACAATGTCTAAGTAAAACCAAATCGCACAACCCACATTGCTGGATGTATCACTGCCATTAATTTGCTTTTGGGGCGCACAGTGGCTGACCATTTATTACACCAGTATAACTTGCATGTCGGCTGTGAGGTATGACTAACAGGTGTTGTTCAGGCTTTATTAACACTCCGCTAGATGAACACAACCCAGGTTTGGCTGCAGGCTTAACAGGGTGCGGGCCTCCTCACCGTGCACCTGTCGATGACCTCCAGCTGGCCCACCCTGGCAATGAGTTGTTGCGTGGCAGTGTTTGGGTTCCTCTCCCGACTCAGCAGGGGGTTCTGCCGACATGACAACTGGACCAGGTTCTGCAACTTTTCCAGCTCATTTATCACCCGCCACTGTGTGTGTGCCAGTGAATGAATGAATGAAATCGTAAGAGAACATGTTCGAGTTAATTAGAGATTATAATCATGTTGTGCAAATGTATTGTGTAAGTCAATTTGTGTTAATTTCATTCAAACCTACTGATTTACAGAAGACAAGTATTTACATTTTGTGCACAAGTTGTATTCATCCAATGTGTTTAGCGATTTATCCATATACATTGCAGTAATATAGCTTACAAGAGAGGTCTTACGCTCAGACAACACTTAAAACAAGACGATGCTCACCTCTGAAATGTTGTTGCTATGAAGTGCAAGAATCTTCAGGGCAGGAAACATTGCAGTTTTGCAACCTTCAGAAGACATGACAAAATGAGCTCTTGCTTTTTGGGTGAAACTCCCCTTGAACAAATGTATTCCAAAAAAAGGGAGGTTTTGTATTGTGCTGTTACAAATTGTAATTATTACTAATACCGTAATTCCCCATTTATAAGCTGCACCATTCATTTTATATCATTTTATTAACCGTACTCATATATAAACTGCATTTGCCTGGAGAATTATGACTCGTACATACATTTAGGGGCGTTTTTACAGCAAAAGCCAAGGTATGGCAATGTAACATGATGTCAAGGACCTACTATGCTATTGAAAACTGTTTTAACAGACATAGCTCTCTGTCAAATTCACAATGCCTAATGCATGTAATGCGTAGCTTAGAGACACAAAAATGCCTTTCATCATATCTATTTTGGCGCATATTTCAGCATCACAGACATAGTGGAGGTCTAATTATCATTAGTCATTACATGCTAATTTCTAGTAAGTAATCAAGGGGCATTCAATACACAGCAAAACAAAAAAGTGTAATTTGCCACAAAATAGGCAAATTTGTTGTAGTTTCAAAGTACTACTTTTGTCCAACATGTCTCAGGTCCAACACACTGCCACAATCATACCTTAGATTTAGTCCTGTCACGAGAAATATATATTGTAGATCTAATCATTTTTCCGCATAATCCTGGAATATCGGATCACTGTCTTATTACATTTACCGTTAAAACAAGAAACCCACTTGCCCCCAAATTATGACTTTCAAAAGCCGTAATATAAATTCTCGACTACAAATAGATTTCTTGATATTCTTCCAAGCTCGCTCCCCGATGACAGAATAAATAAATCTGCAAACAATCTAATCGAGGATCTAAACTCAACACTGCAAAATACTTGATAAGGTATCACCACTAAAAACAAAAGAAATATGCAACAAGAAACTCACTCCCTGGTACACAGACAATACTAGAGCACTCAAGCAAGCCTCCAGAAAATTGGAGCGAAAGTGGCGCTCCACCAAGTTGGAAGTATTTAGACTAGACTGGATAGACTGTACACTACAATACCGAAAAGCACTCACATTTGCTCAATCAGCTTATTTCTCCAACCTGATTGAGGTGAGCAAAAACAATCAAAAATTTCTCTTTGATACAGTTGCAAAGTTAACAAAAAAGCAATGCTCAAAAAGTGAAGTGGGTCTTCACTTCAGGAGTAATGATTACATGAACTTCTTTGATGAAAGCATCATCACCATTAGAAAACAAATAACTGACTCCTCCTTAAATAGGTATAGTCTTCAAAATCTCAGTTGTCCTGAGAATGCCCAGAACTTCCCTGAACTGGTGTCAATGGGGACACCTGAATTTTTTTACCCTGTATCACTCAACACGTTCTCTAAATTAGTATTGAGTTCCAAACTCACAAAATGTCACCCAGACCCAATTCCAACAAAACTACTAAAGGAGCTATTTCCGGTGCTAGGTCAGCCGGTGTTGAATATAATTAATCGCTCCCTATCCTCTGGATGTGTATCAAACTCACTAAAAATTGCGGAAATAAAGCCTCATCTGAAATAATCTAATCTGGATCCAGATATATTAAAACAATTAAATGTCGAACCTCCCATTCCTCTCAAAAAGGTTTTATAAACTCTGGACACAGCCCCCATGCATTTTTAATTATTACAACTTGTACTCTTAAAATGTTCACCCGGCACAGCCAGAAGAGGACCGGTCACCTCTCCTATCTAGGAGTTCCTCGCTAGGAGTTTTTCCTAGCCACTGTGCTGCTTGCTGTTGTCACTGTTGTTGCTTGCTCCTTGGGGTTTCAGGCTGGGTGTTTTGTAAAAGCACTTTGTGACAACTGCTGATGTAAAAAGTGCTTTATAAATAAATTTGATTGATTGATTGATACTAAGGCCCGACCACGCAGGCTGATATCAGTCATCAATACCATGTTTGAATTCATTCGTTACTTTTCAGGCTGTTGGGCACTTATTTGTACAGGCTGTTGGGCACTTATCTAAAGCACCTGGGAAAAATGCTTCCATAACCAATTACTCACTGTTGAAAATCATGGAAGAAAGAACAAGTTCACTCACTCACTCATTTTCATTGACAGGTATGTTATGAATCAGCGGACTATTTTCTTCTCATAGATAAATACGTCTGAATGAGTGCATATTGTGCATACAGTAGAATGTAATAATATATGCATAAAATGACCAGGGTGCAAAACTTTCAATTTCAATAAGTGCTCCCTTAAGTCCAAGTTGCCTCTAAAAAAGGTCTATCCTTTCTATGGGGCACCGCATCCGCACACAGTTCACAGGTCCAAAAGCAGTCGTTCAATCTCTTGTTCGATGCTCATTAATTGCAAACTAGCAACCTCTGATTTTTCTTCCTGCCACAAATTATGTTGACAAGTTTAGCTACGTAGTACGTAACGTGGTCACAAACACACATGCAAACACTCCAAACGTGTAATATTAATAGGCTACATAGCCTATTACCCCAACTACGGTCCTCAAGTACCCCCAACAGTACACATTTTCATTGTAGCACCGGCCAAGCACAGCTGATTCAAGTTGTCAACTCATTATCAGGCTCTCATTGAGTTGAATTGGGTGTGCTTGTCCAGGGCTACAACAGAAATGTGTGCTGTTGGGGGTACTCGAGGACAGGATTTGGGAACCACTGGCCTACATTATATCATAATGCATGCACATGAGAAAACAATGAGCCCATCAATTTTTGCAATCAATTCGAAGGCAGTAAAAGTTAAATTTTTTGTTATTTTTATTTGATAAAAAAAATATTCTAAAGTATGGCAGCTGCCTCACCTTGCCATACCCAATTGACGCCTATGCATATATTGTACATTAATATTAAACATCTATCATAGGGCGCTACCAAAATTTATTTGTTAAAGAATAGCTTAAAATATGTTTTTGAAAACCCTGTAACCCCAATTGTATCGTATTTGTTACGTGTTTCTGAAACCTCTGTCGTCAAGAAGTCATCTGTAAAAAAATTTAAACTGTATTAGCCGCACCCATGTATTAGCCCCTGTCGTTGAAAATGTTTGCAAAATCTGTCTATAAGCCATTTATAAATGGAAAATTACGGTAATTATGGTCAAATTGACTATTGTTTCCCTTACTGTTTAAGACATAATGCCTGTCATTAAAAATATATTTCCACATGAATGTTTTGAAATGTTCCAGTCTACATGCATGTTTAAAAGTTTTAGAAACATTTGGGCATGAACTTTACCTGGCAGTGCATCATCAAACCACAAGGTTGACAAACCAGTCTTAGATATGTTTAGGTTCTCCAATCTAAAATTCATAAAATGCATTGATGTAAATCAGGACTATAACTCTGGTCCTGAAGGCCGATACACTTCCGTTTGTAATTCTGTCCTACAAATGAAAGACTTACATGTGTCAGAGTGAAATTAATGACCAGGTGGAAACTGAAACCAAAAGTGTTTTGGACCTCCAGGACCAGGGGCAAGAGGTAAAATGTAACACACTACACAAAAGTAGCAATTAGGAAAAGCCATAAAGTTTACTCATGATGAATTATAATACTTATATATCTTTGCAATATTATTTTACTAGAATAAAGTATTTTATTCATGAGAAGTATATTCATGTTTACTCAATTAAGTACAATGAAAAACTAAAAATATAAGTGTCCACTGTCAATCCAAACATACTTTTATTTTTGGGAGAAATGTACGCGTTGGCACGGTTATGCTTGCTCTTACCGTGGAAGGTCTGCGAGGTTCAGTACAGTTCTATTGACCAAAGGGTTACTGGACAGATCCAAGACTTTCAGGGACTGCAAAACATTATTTGGCCTGCGCGACCAAGATTGAAATACAAATCAATATTATATATTATCATTCTCAGACAGAGAGACCTCTTCCAGCTGTGGACAATGTGTAGTCTAAAAAAAAAACAGAAATGTAAAACAGACTCTTAAAAAGGCCCAAAACCTTACTTCTGCAGTTCAGTGATGTAATTCATAGATGCATAGAGCTCTTCCAGCTGTGGCCACATGGGGGCGCACTCAAGTAGCTAAAAGACCAATACCAAGGGAGAGGAAAGAAATGTAAGTCAACCAAAGTAATACAGTTCCTGGTAAGAATTCTAATTATCATATTCCATTAGCCAGGTAGGTCAGAATCACTTGGGCGGACAATATATTTTTGTAGACTAGATGTGATAGCTGCATTTATAACTTTATTTCACCCCCCATCCCATTAAAACGATGCCAGTATACAAGGTATATAACAAGGTATTTATCACTATACTCTTCATATCAACAGAAACTTTAGATTTACTGCTATCCACCTGACATGTTTGAAGGAAGACTTAGGTGACCAGACTTTTTATATTGCATTTATAATTTCAGGCATTTATGCTTTAATAGAGACAGTGGTGAAAGTCAGCAGACTGAAAGATCTGTGGGCCACATTCAAACCCATGCTGCACCAGTACATGCTCTGGAGATAGCGGCTTGGACAAGCTTAGACCACATCACCAAAACCTTGACCTCAAGAGTACAATTTAGAATTATCCATTACCCTGGATGCCTGTATGTCCAGGAGTGTGGCAGAGCAGAGCTGGAATACATAATGTGCTTACCGTACAATCCAAAATATCTTTGGAGGATCTTAGAAAAGGTCCATTTTAAAACCTGGGGCTGACATTTATCAAAAATGTATATAGCAGGTATGTATACAGCAGCAGTATCGATTGGGGTTCCCCAATTTTGTGGTTTTATTATACAGTGGATATAAAAAGTCTACACACCCCTGTTGAAATGCCAGGTTCTTGTGATGTAAAAGAATGAGACAAAGATAAATCATGTCAGAACTTCACCCACCTTTAATGTGACCTATAACGTGAACAATTCAATTGAAAAACAAACTAAAATCTTTGAGGGGGAAAAATAAAAAACTCACAATAACCTGGTTGCGTAAGTGTGCACACCCTTAAACTAATATTTTGTTGAAGCACCTTTTGATTTTATTACAGCACTCAGTCTTTTTGGGTTGGAGTCTATTAGCATGGCACATCTTGATGTGGCAATATTTGCCCACTCTTCTTTGCAAAAGCGCTCCAAATCTGTCAGATTACGAGGACATCTCCTGTGCACAGCCCTCTTCATATTCAGGTCTGGGCTCTGGCTGGGCCATTCCAAAACGTTAATCTTCTTCTGGTGAAGCCATGCTTTTGTGGATTTGGATGTGTGCTTTGGGTCGTTGTCGTGCTGAAAGGTGAACTTCCTCTTCATCTTCAGCTTTCTAACGGACGCCTGAAGGTTGTGTGCCAAAATTCCCTGGTATTTGGAACTGTTCATAATTCCCTCCACCCTGACTAAGGCCCCGATTCCAGCTGAAGAAAAACAGCCCCAAAGCATGATGCTGCCACCACCATGCTTCACTGTGGGCATGGTGTTCTTTGGGTGATGTGCAGTGTTGTTTTTGCACCAAACATACCTTTTGGAATTATGGCCAAAAAGTTCAACCTTGGTTTCATCAGACCATAACACATTTTCCCACATGCTTTTGAAGGACTTGATGTTTGTTTTTGCAAACTTCAGCTGGGCTTGGATGTTTTTTTTTTGTAAGAAAAGGCTTCCGTCTTGCCACCCTACCCCATAGCCCATTCATATGAAGAATACGGGAGATTTTTGTCACATGTAGCACACAGCCAGTACTTGCCAGAAATTCCTGCAGTTCCTTTAATGTTGCTGTAGGCCTCTTGGAAGCCTCCCTGACCAGTTTTCTTCTCGTCTTTTCATCAATTTTGGAGGGACGTC
>JACXGI010003137.1:0-44369 GCA_016801175.1 Esox masquinongy | reverse complement strand
GACCATGGCTTTTGCTCTGAGATGCAACTAAGAAAATGTCAGGAAAATCCTACTAGAGAAGCTGAACTTTATTTGTGATTAATCAGAGTCACTTTAAATGATGGCAGGTGTGTAATGAGATCTATTTAACATGAGTTTGAATGTGATTGGTTAATTCTGAACACAGCCACATCCCCAGTTATAAGAGGGTGTGCACACTTATGCAACCAGGTTATTGTAAGGTTTTTATTTTTCATTTTTCCCCCTCGAGGATTTCAGTTTGTTTTTCAATTGAATTGTTCACATTATAGGTCACATTAAAAGTTGAAAAAGTTCTGACATGATTTATCTTTGTCTCATTCTTTTAAATCACAAAAACCTGGCATTTTCACTGGGTTGTGTAGACTTTTTATATTCACTGTATATAGACAATATAATCTCTATTTATCTCATTTTCAAGGTACATTCATGACCTTTCAGGACCACTTGACAAACAAAGCTGAAAATGTAGCAGGTTTCCAGTTCAAAGCAATTTTTCTAAGTTAACTCTAAAAATCACCCTGACAGTCAAAGGTCAACAAGAGATAGACAGGTGGTATACGTCTCTCAATGTTATGAAAAGATACGGGAGATGAAAAAAAAAGTAAAAACACAAAGCTACCATTGCTATAACTCTGAGCCAATGTTGGCCCAAATGGGTCTTCACATACTTGAACTGGTTTCTACCACAGAAGCAACAACACGCTGGTATTTAAGCTGCATCCTAACCTGTACAGGTTCGAAACTGAAAAATGTTTCCCTGCCTTGCCTGTAACAATTATGTAGACAATAAAAAAAAAAACATGTTGAGATAACAGTTTGCAATAAATGTGGCAGAAATGAAATAAAATTTAGACAATATTTTCCACTGTAACCCTGCTGAACTCTGTGACCCATCAGTTAACCCCCCCCCGCCTCTCAGGTCCTTGTTGCACTACTCCCTTGTACTACTCTGACACTGCCTTGCAAGTCTAATAATGGAAGTTCTTCAGTTGTTGCAGGTACGTGTCTACCTCAGGTACCTCACCGCTTCTATCCCTGCATTTCAGTGGCACATGCACCTTTCAATTTGCCTCTTTGCACATTTAGAATTGCCATTGTGCTTGCATTTTTTTATTACAGTTGTTATACACGTCTAACTCAAGGACCTTAGTGCTGCTTCCCGGTTGCTCTCGCTACCCCACTACATTACTCCTTTATTTGCCTCGTTTGCACAGCTAGAATGACATTTAGAAATTGCCATTTGTACCTGAACAACCATTATCCCACTTGTAACATACACTATATTTAATACTTGTTAACGTTCTGCCCTCCTCTATTTGCCTTAATTGCACATTTAATATTGCCATTTGCACTGCATTTGCCTTAACTGCACATCTGCAAATGCCACTTGAAAGCTACATATACTTTATACTTGTAAATACTTGTTAATTTTCTGCCCTCTATTTGCACTTCTGGTTAGATGTTAACTGCATTTCGTTGTACTGTACTTGTACTGTTCGATGACAAAGTTGAATCTAATCCAATCATCACATGTCATGTTTTGATCTCTTTCACATGTTTTAGAGATATTTTCAGAAGGGTTTACTACACATTTTCCATACTGTCAAAAGCAAAAGGTCAATATTTTATAAGTTGATGTGAGAAGGATGTTCACCCTGGAAGCAGTCTATCAAGAGTAACTGTATTTCACGATTCAGATTCAAGTTGAGCCTACATTTATTTCACTGCTATGAAATAAATCTATGAAGTAATGTGAGGATTTTTTTAAACATATTCTTCAGGCATTCATATGATTTATATGACGAACGATGAATTGAGAAGGAGACCATAATTCCTAATGGGAAGGAACAGAGTGGTAGTGGTCACCTGAGGCCATGTTAGGGCACAGCTGGTGAGGGAGAGCACCCTGAGGCAGGGGAAGGAACAGAGTCGTGCCAAGGGATCAGAGGGCACACGCAGCCTGTTGTAGCTGAGGGGACAGAAGAGGGCAGAAACAGTCGGGGGGAGGGGGGGTTCAAATAAAGCTTTAAATACTTTTTGTTTGTGGGTTCAAATAAAGCTGTAAATTTTATTTGAACCCATACATCACATTACAGTCTAGAGGATTCAAATAAATTAAGGTAATGGATATTTAAACGCTAAAGGGTACAAAACGCACCTCCATCATACTGCCAAGTTGCCTATGACTTGAGTTGTATACCAACATTACTAATCTCCGCTGATGTCTCAGGCAGTTCAGGCGTGATACAGAGGAACCATCACGGCAAAGGCGAACACGCACCTGCTTATACTAAGCTATTCAAATAGGGACATCTAAGTTGACTGTCCTCAAAAAAATCCTACTTAAATCCTACTTTCACCAATCCTGAACCTGGAGTATTCAACTCAGGACCTCAGAGCCAGTTCCTCTTCATTTTTTCATTGCAATCCTCTAGTCAAGGATGTATTTAGACCGAAGACACCAGGTGGGTATATTTATGAGGTATAATTATTAGAAACAGAAATCAAGCAGACTCCAGAACTCATAGGGTAAGACTTGAATTGTCCTGACCTAAACCTAACCTTAACCACAATAACCTAACATTTGTGTCTAAACTTTACCTAGCGCCTAGCCAAAGCCTCACCCAAATTCTAACCCTACTCCCAATTGTACTTTTCCCTAAACCTTACGCTTAAGCCCAAAAATTCCAAATAGGGACAAGTAATAAGTCTCTGATTTATCAACAATTTGAGGACATTTTGTCTCCAAAATACAGTTAGGTTAGAAACACACACAAACACAATATTCAGTCTGGTCTACCTTAGTAAAAGCTCTTTGAGATTCTCCATCTGCTCTGTAATTGCTGCCACATCATCCCAGCTGCACAGCAAATTCGCACAGAGGTCCAGCGTCAGCACGTCTATGTGACCATTAAGGGCATGGTAGCAGAAGCGCAGCATTTGATGAAAGTCAAATCAACATTTCCCCCAAACTAACAAGAAACATGGGTTGTTTCCCAAATGGCGGTGCACTACATTTCAATACCTTTGCCTCCTTATGCTCTATGGACCCTGGTAAAAAGTAGTGCATACCTATTGCACTGAAGCTTGAAATACCACTGAAATGTCACTGAAATTCACAGTATCACTAAAATTCTTAATTAGTACTTACAGAGTTCTGAATGGGAGATTGATAGCCACGCTTTTCTGACAAGGGACTAAATCATCGCTAAATAATATTTTCAGTGCTACTAAAGAAAGGATACGGGGAGTTATTTTTCGGATTTCGTTTGCAGGGCCCGGGCTGGAAACATCGCACATCCTCAGTGCAACCTCTGTGAGCTTTTCCACCCTGAAGAGACAAGAACAATGCATTTCGGATCAAGTACAACCGCACATCATTAGTGTTCCACAGTTCCAAACCAAATGCATCTGCCAATTTATTTGGCCCAACTTTAACTTCATGTGTATTTATTTTACCTAAATGGTTTAACTAGAAGATAACCTTCAGGTTAGAAACCTCTTTTGAATAGTGGGAACTGACATTGATAGTATCAAGGTGTAAAGGGACATCCTTTCAAATTACTCCTAAAACTGGGCCACTTTGAAAACAGTACATGAGTTCACTATAAAAATGAGCACATGCATCCCTTAGAGCCAGATTCACTTAGCCAACTTGAATGGACACATTTTCAATCCAGAACTAATCCTCATAAAATTAGTTAAACAGCATCTAAGAACCCAGAACACAAGACATTCCAAATCACCAGAGACACTAATAATTTATAGCTCTGAAGCTTTGCTGTCTGTCCACTTACCTCTGTTTCTTTGAGACAGCTTCAAAGCCCACCATCTCTACCTTCTTTGTGGAGATCTGGTACTCCTCCTCCAAGACCTGTTGGACCTCAATCTCGTAACGCTGCCTAACAGCTGTCAAGTAGTCCACTCCGAAGCTGGCCTTCCCGGGACGTACAAAGGAGCCACCCTTTGGATGCCTGTGGAGGGACGCATTTAGAACCAAAAACATCTCATACGTCCTTGGTCTGAGAGCTGCTGTTGATGAAGATAGTGTTTTAATGAATAGTGCTCTCATTCCAAATATAAAATGGCTGCCCTTATGTTCAGGGTTTGAGCAGCAGTTGTAAAAACACAGCAGCCAATTCCCCACTTTCCTTTTACCTTGGTCGGAAAGCTGAACTTGAAAAAAGTGTTATTTGGAAAGTGCCTTTACTTCTGTCCATGGTCTATGTCAGAGAACCATCCATGACACAATGGCCAGATTCAAATCCCATAACATCCCCTATTTTCCTCCTTGATAACTCTAATTTCAGAAATACAATCATAAAATTGCTGCTAACTGTACATTCCTCACCTAAAATCTCCAGAAGAACAAATAACCTGCTACTAATCGCAAATGCTAGACAGAGGTTACATCACCTGCATGTAAAGTAGCGTACACCTTCATGGCTACCATCGTGTTTGCCTCGGTCAGGGTTGTCCCACTCCACACCAAGCCACAAACCTTAGCCCAAAAGTAATGGTAAGCTCAGGGCATCAAATCAGCACTAGAAATTGAGAACTTATCTCAATCAATATAACCGCTATAAGTTACTTATGCCATGTATTCCGTTCATATCCCACATTCATTATCTGAACAGCTTACCTGTAGTTGGGGGTACAGTACCAATAAACCTAACCGTGCCCCGTTCCCTGTCACAAGTCACACGTCTGCCCACTGCGTCTGATAGAAAATCCTCGTCCATGGTGTCTGGTCAGAGACTCTGATTGATATCAAGGTATCTACCTGCAAGGAGTGCAATGGTAAAGAATGGACAGCGAATCCATTTTACTTACACTATTCCGACACTGACGAAGCTAGAGAATTTGCTGGTGGTAGTCCGTTAACAAGCTAGCTAACTAGCTAACGTAACTGTGTTGCTATTCATGTCAAATCTGAACTGTGTAGGGGTTGTTTACTCTGCTTGGTGATGTGCAAAAATATATTAAATGTCAGAAAGTCACGAGGACCAGGTAACGACCGAATGTATACGTTGTCATCTGCAAATAACAGCAAAAAAAAAAGTTACCTTAATCAGAAAGGGTTGGTCATCGCTGCAGTTTAAATATTACAGTAATCAAAGCCAAACCCACAGGAACTCGTCACTAGCCATAAACCCCGCCCCTTTGTATAAAATGTGTCTTCATAAATTAGATTTGCATCCTCATATCTAGCCTTAAACCTACCGTTAACCTAATGTCCAGCCCTAAACTAACTTAAATGAGAATCAAAAGTGGGATTTTTATTTCAAATTTTGACTTAAGATTTTGGCGATTTAGTGGAATTAACACCGGAAAGAAGTAACCCAATATGATGATGCACGCGTTTGCGTTGAATGTTTGTTGATATTGATATTTATTATATCAAACGTTGTTCTGTTATTTATGTTTGAATAACGATTATCGTATCAGGTAGCCACCCATGTATTTACATGTATTTAGAGGAATGCTTTTAGAGGAAATACTCATCCGTAAGGTATAGCCAGGAACCATTTACATTTGCGTTGTGGATGGTAGGCCCTATTTAGGTGAAGGACAGGTATTCATAGAGCAAAACGTGAGTAAATTCATTTACTTTTTTGGCATCAGTAGCTTGTTTTCATGTGGTATGTTTACTATAAATCCACGAGTTATTTGATTAATTCTATGGTTTAAAAGAAATCACAGATAAGAAATATAGTCTAATCATTCAAACTAACTGGAGTCGATCATCGAGTCTTGAGCACTGAAGAACTTACAATGGAAAAGGAATCTAAAGAAAGGTTAGTTTTATAACATACAATAAATCTAACACATACTGTTGCAAACAAGCACAACACCAGCAACACTGGTACGAAGCACACTTCTGCTGTATCAATTTTACGTGTAAACATTTTTTTTGCTTACTTTATCAGTGAGGAGGGGCCATCTGTGAACTATGTGGTGGGATCAGTGTCAAGCAGCTTGTTTCCCAAAAAATCTGCACCCAGTTCCGGTTCATTATCTGCCCTGTTCAAAGCCGCACCTGTAGTTGACACTCTGCTGTTTGTTCCTGCTCCCAAGGTAAGACCTTAAGGATGTACAGCTCGAGCTCAATTAATATTTCTTTGGTATCTGCTTCTAAGGACCGGACCAAAAAATGTTTAGTTGCTAAACATTTAATCAAACAGTTTGTATTGGTCAATTTCAAGTAGGACCCCTCCCCGTTTGGCCAAACTGCACTAATGGAAAGGACCAACCTGGTGTATATTCATTCCACTAAACAAAACTTAAAAAAAGTTCAAAACATGTTTAAATGTTTCACAACTAGAATGTGACAGTAACTAGTTTAGGTTTGATCAACAACCACAAGTTTAGCCCTAAGGAACACTACCCAATTGTATTTTCTGGCTAGTTAACATTGATTGTTCTTTAAAGTGGAAGGAAGAAAAGACCAGCTGTTGTAATGTGGGCCTTAGAAACCTTGGCCTAACACCCGGCAACAATGTTCTGTATTTGTCAATTTGCTGAGATTTGGGTATGGTTCTTCATAGCCTGAATCAAGAAGTGTTGAGGTGAAGGAGGAAGTTGCAGTCAGCATAGGCCAGAACAAACAGCAACAAATGAAGAAGGCTGCAAAAGAAAAATCCTCTGCTGACATAAAGCTAGAAAGCAGGTGAGCAATAACAATTCCAGAATACAGTAATTGGGACATGCATTAGAATTTGCAGATCTATAGATAACAAAGTTTCCTTGCTCTCTCTCCCTCCCTTTTTCCCTCAGAGAAAGTGCATTACAAAATGCTGACGAAGAAGAACAGGTACTAAAGAAGCCCAAGAAGACTAAAAGGAAAGCTGTTGAGATGCGAGAAGGAGGCGATGCAGAAGAGGGAATGCAGACAAAAAAGAGGACTGGAGCCCAAATGGCGGAGGAGAGGATAAAACTAAAACGAACAGTGTTTGTCGGCAACCTGCCTGCCAGCTGCACAAAGAAGGTAAACAGCAGCCCCATTCCTCATTGTAAACAGTTGTCACAGACAGAAGAGTAATGGAAAAAACAGACCTTGGCTTCAAATTCTTTGAAATGAAAGTGAATGGAAATGGTGGTCAACTGAAAATACAAATGTTACCGTTTCTTTGTGGGTTTGTTCAGACGCTACAACTCGTCTTCAAGGGTCACGGAGCCATTGAGACCATCCGATTTCGATCAGTGGCAAGTACTCTGTTCGCCATAATTATTACATTAATTGAATTCTCATTTGACAAAGTAGGGGAGTGATTATTTGGGATGAGTTTCCTCAATCCTCCCTAGCATTAATGTAAACTTAATAGATCAACAATGACCTTAGTAATACAACGCTTTCAGGAGACTCAAACCTGATCAGTGAATCTAAACATGACATTCTTCTTACAGGTAAGAGAGGATCCAGGCATGGCACGCAAAGTAGCTGCTATTCAGTACGTTCCTGTGTTGACAGTGGCAATGCAAAACTGATTGGGAATTGGGGCAGTTTCGTTGATAACATGACATATGCATTCTCCTGAATATTATATTGCTGTTGTTGCTTTCCCTCTCCAGGCGTAAGGTTCACCCAAAGAAGCAGAGCATCAACGCCTACGTGGTGTTCAAAGATGAGGAAGGGGCAGAGAAAGCATTGGAAAGGTACAGCAACGGAAATAACTGACTGTTTTCAAGGTTAACATTGGGAGAGAAAAAAATACCAGCTTTAAACTGTATGATTGATCAGCAAGCAACTGTACTTCGCCAAATTACCTAGAAGCTGCACTACAGCCATTGAGTGTTCGTGCTTTGCCATCAGCCGTCAACCATTAAGGAATGACCCTTTGAAATGAATAACTGCTGCTACACTACTCCACTTGTCACGTTCAATGGCAACGTCCAGTGGCAGCGTCCAAGCTTTAAGAAACGCTGAGGTTCAATAATCTTCTTGTGAACTACAATAATAAGAAATAGATTTATTTTTAGGGGGCTGATTCGGGTGTATTGATTCATTTAAAAAACTCATACAAGTAATGATAGCTCATAGGACTACTGTGTTGGGAAAATTGCTCATTTGCAGGATATGTTTGTTTTAGCTCTTTAGGCCGCTGGCATTACTCTCATCAGACAATTTTCTGGAGTTTTTTTTTTTGGAAAATACCACAGGTCAACTGACACGCCAACCTTGCCATGGTAAAAGTTGGATGATGGACGACAAAATACTGATCATTGAAGTGGAGAATTATAGGTTTTGAATGTCCCAAGTCACCCCTTATATAAATAAATTACCATGAAGGAGCAACTTAATAAGTGTAAAAAACTTAACCAATGATATTTTACATACCCATTATTATAAAATAACTTTCTTCACCTGCTCTTCTCCCTTTTTTCGAAAAAAACATCTGTGAAGCGGGTAAAACGTCATGTTGATGCAACGCTGATGGCAATGCAACGTGTATAGTGTTTCTGGGCCGTTACACTCCCACAAAAAAATCCCCACCCACCCACCTAAAATAAAATCCAGCGAGAAATGACTTTTAACAAGTAGTGAAAGAACGAGGGGGCTGCAGAATCACCCCCATATACCCTGTTGTTGTTAAATTCAAGTATATAATGTTTAAATTATTGGCGACAAAATCTACACACTGGAAACAACATGTAAACTTTAATAATTTCTTGAATTCTTACAGGAACGGCATGGAGATTGAAAAGGACTTTCACATCAGAGTGGACAAGGTCACCAAAAATTCGGTGGTAGGTGTCCTGCAACATTTTAAAAACCACAGCATATGCTTGGTGTACTCTACCCATGTGGTAGTGGAATTCACTTGCAGACAGTTCAAGAGAGTTAAGGTGGTATATTAGCTTCATGTCTAGCTGCTAAACATACATGTATACATCTGTTTTGTCTTTCAGCATGATCATAAAAGGTCAATATTCATTGGCAATCTACCATACGGTGAGCAACCATCAGGAAGGGTTCACTTATGAGTCATTATGTCAAATGGGAAATATGCCAGAAGTGCATCTGGTTTATTTGGTCAATTTTATCCCTTTTTATTTCATATCGTATTGACTTGCAGATATAACCGAGTTGCCACTGCGACAGCACTTTGAGCAGTGTGGCAAGGTGGAAGGGGTGCGGTTGGTGAGGGACAAGAACTCTGGAATGGGCAAGGGCTTCGGCTACATCTTGTTTGAAGTGAGTTTGTTTTATTATTTTGTTATACTAGGCTTCCTACTAGCTAGCCTAGTCCTACGCTATTGTCTTTACACAACTCTATTGTAAAGCAATAGCATATTTGGGCTGTAGACTTCTACTATACCATATGACAGATTAAAGCGTCATGGCACCACTTTTTCAAACTGTTTTCATCACAGAACATCGACGCAGTCCAGCTGGCGTTGAAACTAGACAGCTCCAAAGTCCTAGGCAGGTCGATTCGGGTGAAGAGGTCTGTGAAGAAAGAGAAAGACAAGAAGAAACTGGGGCCCAGAGGAAAGGGCCCAAAAAAGAACACAAACAAGCGCCCGCAGAAGGAGGGAAGAGTGGCTACAGGGGCAGAGAAGAGGCCCACCAAGGGTGACTTCAAGAACAGACAAGGGCCAAGTGCCACCCAAAACAAATCTGTGGGGAAGCAGTCGAGGATGGGCCCGAAAAATAAAACACGAAAGCCGTTCAAAAGAACACCAGACCGGCCCGCAAAATCAACTACAGGTCCTTCTTTCAAAGGTGAAATGGCTGACCCGAACAGCAAGAAAGCAAAGGCAAAAGCATTGAAAAAGAAACTGAAACCCAGGAGAAGGAATCAGGTCATCCACATTTGACAGTGTGTTTTTAAAATTTGGAACAGTTGTGAAGTGTGATTTGTTTCCAATCTGGAATTCATCCTTAGACCCTGCCCTGCAATCCACCTCCTGAGAGCTGGATGGTGTAAAGTATTTTGTTTTCTAATTGGGGAGGGGCAGTCTGCACTTGTGGAGATCTGATGGTCGTAAGCAATTTAACAGTTTCTAAGAAGTTTGTTTTAGGGGCGACAGTATTCAAGTTCATGTTGTACAGTTAATGTCTCAGTGGAGTTTCATCAGAGTGAGTTTTGTAAATGTTGTTGATACTGAGGAGTGCCTAGACCAACATTGTCTTTTCAGTTATCTGTATTATCATAAATCTGTGGTCAAACCTAACAAAAATCCTTTCATTACTATTCTGGACCTCTATAGTAAAACGGTCATATTAAACATTCAAATCACTTACGATACACATTATTGCTTCATCCTACCCTTTATTTAGGTTTCTTTCAAAGAGGAGCAACCTCTGTGAAATGGCCTTACAGAACAACATTCAGTCACTTTAAAAAATAATCTACATTTGATTGAAAACAATAACTTAAATACATCAAAGCAACTGCGTCAGTGGTCAATTTCCTGTGGTAGTTGTGCATTCCAGGAAATGTGAGTAGTATTTAAATACAGGGGCTGTACAGTTCTAGTCTGAGTAGGAACTGTATTTTTTCACCTTTTTAAATTGTATCCAAGTTAATACAAATGTATTGGCAGAGAGACATTTAGCTACACCATCAGCGCTGCTACACTCAGCCCCTTGATACATACAGCCCTTGTTGGTTTAAGTTTGTGATCCCCGTAAGCTTTTGCCAGAGCAGCAACTGTTCTTCCTGGGTCTGCCCAGGAGGAAAAGCAGGGACTGAATAGGAAATGCTCAGAAACACCCACTTTACATAATTATTTTGCTGAACCTTTCAGGGACAGAACCACAACAGTTAGATAAGACATCACTTAAAAACTTCTAACCACATGTGTATCCAATAAAATCAGATTTTCTGACAGGCGTTTTCTCTTCGATTGGTTTCCATTAGCGCAGATTGGTTGCAAAATAATGTATGGTCAAGTTATCCGACCAATTGTAATACAATGGTTTTATTTCCCCCTTTAATTTGGACGGAAGTGAAGGAACATATCCTCAATACCCCAGAAAAGGACAAGGTGAGTAAAAAAAAGTGAACTAATTTCCTAGACGAGTCAGGATAAGGGTTATAGGACATCCAGGCTGAAATTTTCTCCTAGGTACCGATCTAGGATCAGATTCCCAATCCTAACCAACCATCCCAGATCAGCATCTAGGGGCAACTTCACCCTACTCTTTATAGCAGGGTTCCCGAGGAAGAAAGTTCTGAGGGGACATTTCCATCGATGTTACTCGTTATTCCAAGTCATCTTCATTTAAGCTGCCTTGTGCGCTCACGATGCGCTGTGGAAAAGAGAGGGAAACAGTCAAATTCTGAACAGATACACCAGAATTAAAGTGGCGCTTTGCTCTTAATGAAATTTGAATTGGCCTTCCCAATGAATATGCATTTAAACATCATTCAAAAAGGCAGCATATCGTACGATAGCCTCCCTAACAAGTTGCTCAGGGTAGAAGCGTACTGTTTGGAAGCATGGAAAATTTCATTTGTGAGGGATAAGATGCAAAGGTTTGACAAATATTCTGTGCCTGTAAATGAACCTGAAAAAAATGAGGCACTGCACTGTCCCTGAATAGGAATGTAGTCACGGCACGTATCGCATCGGCCCACACAGCCGTGGTCTTACAAACTTAAGGTTAGCCGCCCGTGGTTGGAGTCTGCTGAGAAAGGGGGTCTGGGTTACCTGGCTGATGGTGGGCAGTTTGGTGAGAAGCATCTGGAAGACTGGTGGCGGAAGGGTCTGCTGCAGCACCTGAAGCAGCTGCTGGGGCTGGCCGCACACCGCAATGGCGTTGGTCAGGTGCTCTACGCCATTCTCGTAGTCTCCTGCAAGGTTGAGAAGGGAATTAGATCGGTGGTAAGAGCAGCTCGTTTTTGTCACCAGTATCGTGGTTGCCAATTTGTTGAAATATTCCCTGCACTGCGAAGGGACTATTACAGACAGTTTGAAAAATGTTGATTGTCCATTTGAAAAATGTTGATTGTCCATCTGAAATATCCTTTCAGGTGACTACCTCATGAAGCAAGTTGGGAGAATGCCAAGAGTGTGCAAAGCTGTCATCAGGTGAAGGGTGACTACTTTGGAGAATCTAAAATATAAATGTACTTTGATTTAACCTTTTTTTGGTTACAACATAATTTCACGTTATTTCATAGTTTTGATTACTTTACAATATTCTGCAATGTGGAAAATACTAAAAATAAAGGAATATCCTTGAATGAGTAGGTGTCCAAACTTTTAACTGTTACTCTAAGTCTAAGAACATTTCTACTTTAGGAGAAGCTTGCCAATTTTCAATCAGATGATTGTGACCGGAGTGGCTAATCAAAGAAAAAATGTTTTAGCCACACAGGTTTTTTTTTTTTTAAGGACACTGCATATAAATTTAAATAACTTTAAATGCATAAGTGAAAATCCATCAAATGCAAGGACTGACATTTTAGTTGCTAATATTTGTTGTTGTTACTATTTGTCAACCTTGTGCCACATGTGAACTCATTATAAATAAACTTGGTTTACCTTGAGCCAACAGCTCCTCTCCCAGCTGAATCTCCTCGAGGAAGAACTTCTGGACGGCTTCAGCATCCTTGAGGTCTGGGAGCTGTAAAAGTCACACAACCTTTACTTTCCAGGGTCAAAAAATGACTGGGAAATATTGGAATGTTGGAAAAGTTGTTGTCGAGCTTTTACTGGGTTAACCATTAGCAGGCATGCAATCTTTCCATCTCATAAATGGCAGGCTAAATAGCTTGTAATAGCAAGCAAGCTATTTTGCCAATGTTAGCTGGCAATATGATTTCAAAACATTTGTTTCTTGCACAAAGAAAATAGCTGGCCTAGTTCAAGATGTCTCTGACCAATACCATGAAAGACTCTTTCCGACTAGACACGCATTCTTTAGACAGACATGTTTTCATTCAGGAAGAATTTAAATAAAACCTGCTGGAGGTTTACTCACCTTTGACAGTCCTGTCCCTTCTTTTGCAGCTGCCTGCTTTCTCCTCCCTAGTGTAGAGTTAAATGCAGTCACTATTAATAACTCACTTCTGCTCTCGTTTGTCCCATCATTAGACAGTCCTACAATGCTACAGTAAGAATAATAGGAATTCTACATCACCATCCTAAATGAACACCCTGAAGTGCATTTGTCAATATTGTGTAATTATTTGCACGCGTCTTACCACTTTTGCTTTAAAAAAATGCTGCTGTCTTTTTATGATTGGATTTTAGTGCTGCGCCAATACCACGATTTAATGTAAAATCACGATTTTTTTTCACAATATTTTATCAATATTCTGATCTCTAGAATCTATGTTTATTTATTTTTTATGCTGTCGACAGCCTTCTTTTAAATTACTGTAGCAGCCGCTGAACATGCCCGTTAAACAGTTATCTTGGTGTAAATATCACAAAATCTACCTGATGAAAGCCTGTTACGGTATTCCTGTCATTAATAAGAAACCAGAAAAGGGTATGCTGTCATTTTACTTTTTTGTTTTATTAATATCTTTACTCAAAACGCTTGCACCAAAGCAGCCACGACTTTTCACGTTAGAAGAGATTGTTTCTGTGTTGTTTGGTGATACGAGGTTAGAAACGTCCTCTCTCTTTGAAAGCGATAATGATGTCGAGGTGAGGAAGAAATAAACTGTGGCTATAAGTTTAGTGTTGTCCATATTTTATGCTGTGAAATGTTGGTAATATCTTTTAGATGACAACAGCAACCCTGTCGTGATAAATTGATAGATAAGCACTTCAGCTGTGGAGCTCAAATGGTTGCTTGCTCAGTCTTGTTGCAATAGCTGTGTAGTTGGCTAACTAGTTGGTTGATTTCTCGTGTTTCTTCCAATTTCATTCAAATATGGAAGATGCCATTGCTAACTAGACAACTAATTGTCCGGTTTGTTTCGTCTGTCAGACTTAAATAAAGTTGTCTGCCCGCAAATGTTTCGCTTGTGCAGCAACAAGCTGTCACTTTCACTAGCTAGCCCAGAGTGGATGCAGTAATGTTGTGCTTCGGGGACGACATTGTCACTTGATCACGATAATGTCCGACATCTGCCAAAAAGATGTACGCTACATACTTCCCCTTATCATCTATAAAAACTTGTATGTCTTAAAATTTGCCTTATGTTTACTTTATTATGATCACATTAGCTGTTCGGACCTAATTTGACTGATGGCTCAATCTCGTCACAATGTTTAATGTTATGAGAAGATGTTCGTTCTTCTTTCTATTGATTGTAAATGGGAGAAAACAAATTATATTATTCCAAGTTCCATTTATGTGTTGTCAAATAAAAGAAGAGTATGTTCTCTTTAAAACAAAGTGAACTTGTAATTTGGTTTTGGTGCTATGTCTGTTTGAAATGTGTGAGAAAATTTGATTTATTTTGAGAATTTTCAGTAATCAACAGCAGCATTCTAGAATTCTATGGGGGTCTAAAGTGTTAAATTTAGAACTTCTAAGTCATTTCAAATTGCATGGTTCTGTTTTTATTAGGGGTTGCCCATGGGATTTAGCTAAAGATCCTTTCAAGTATATTGCCTAATATTATTTGAGGTTTTCTTTAGCACTTCAGTATCGTGATTCAGTAGTGAAATGATGATTAATCGTGACGTATTGAATCGTAACGTGTATCGTGATATATATCGTATCGCAAGGTACTTGCCAATACCCACCCCTACTGTATTTCTGCGTTTTCAATATGCAGATTTGTGAATACTGACACCAACCACCTACTAACCTTAGCATAGTACGACGAATAGACTAATTAATAGAAAGTAAAGAAAAACATTTAAATTATGAATGGGGTGAACTCCTATTTTGAAGGGATAGGAATCATTGGTGATACATTTGGCCAATGAAAGGCATTCCACCCATAACCATGTTTTGATAAAAACTACAAAATGAAAAACTATTGCATTATTTTCTGTGTTAAGTGTTAAAATCTTTGTCTAGAGGTACACAGATCCTCTTCCTTTCCACTGCTAGCTGCTCCAGGAAATCAACAGATGTAATTACAGAACACTACTACTGTATAGGTTGCAAAAGGCAGCCATTGGTATCAAAATGCAAATTACTTGAATGCAAATTACTTGATCACATACATATTTTGTCGTAATAACATTGTATCGTGGGGTCCACACCAATTCCCATTCCTAGAGCTGATAGACAATGCCTAGCTTTGCCTAACTGTACAAATAGAATTGGATAGAGTAATACCTCGGACATCCAATTTACTTTTGCAATGGCAAGTTAAGACATCTAGATGTCTTATTTAGTAGCCTGGAATAGGTTGCTTGGTCTAGGACAGTTACATAAAAGTTCTAAGTATGCTATAATTTACAACGAATTAATCACGGTAAGCTCAACTTTTTGTTTGAAATCATTCAACAATTGACAGAACATTTGCTTTTATTGAGTAGGAAGTAGGCTACACTACAGAACATGAGCAAACTAGACGCAAGGCTTTGGCCGGATATGCAGTGCGTTGACAATGAGTTAATCAGATCTACTGAACAAACAATGAACATTATAACTCCCATACCTCGTTAATTGGGAATAGTTAAATAAGTTCAGCCTTCGTCAGGCATTTTGTTGCACTGGAGCTGGGTGTACAGCGCGGACAACACTCACGTTCTCGCAGCCTGTTCTTGAAGTTGGGGTCACTCCGTCTCTTCCTGTCGAAGTAGATGCAGTAGCCGACAAACAAAGCGCCGCAAACACCAGCGGCTATCGTGCTCGATTTACTGCCCATCATCACTTCTGAAATATATGATATTACTGAGTTACTAAAGAGATTATTTCAATTTTGGTTTACATCAGAGATGGTACATGACCCCACACAGGCTCAAGCTCGTAGTAAGAAGGACCTGTAGGACCCACTGCTAATTTGACAGCCAAGGTGTTCGCATTGACCGCCTGATAAAAAATAATTCATTTTCATTCTCAAACACATCTATCCTAGATATATAAACTATACTTTTTTGAAAACATGAAATCAAAAATGTTTGGGTGTTTTTGATTTCAGACTTGACATTTGTTGTGGTTAATGAGTACCTAAAAACAACATAACTACAAAGATCTGAGGTACGCTGGTGGGTGGTTGCATTGAGAAATAATTGCCACGAGGGGGCAGTAGCAATACATAATGATTTTTAAAAAAAGCAGCAGCCTCCCAAGGCTAGGTACAGTACCAGATTTAGACCTTGAAACACAGCCAAAAAATCGGGATGCGGGAGTGTCGAGCTTCAACATTTTCAAGTTAGTTCGACAACTTTTCCTGACATGCCTATAAATTATCCTTCAAAATAACCAACTTTAAAGGCACAGGTATTATTTAAAAAGCACTCATGTTGTGCTTTGGAATGTCTGGAGCTAATTCACAGAATTTGATCTATGAAGATTGTATCTTCTGTGTTAGTCGCACCTCTTGCTCTGTTGCACACCCACACAGCCAGAGCAGTTTGTTTCTCCATAAAATATTTGTAGACCGCGTGCCAACACAGTTCAACTAACAAAATCCCCTTAGAAGTCTTATAGAAGCCCCATAGAAGTCCAGTCTAGCCACTAGACAACTCAATCAGTTATTTGGACAAGTTGACTGTGTATGAAATGATACTGTTATATTCCCAAAAATATCTAAGCATTTTCATAGTGATGTAGAATACACAACCATACGAGCCATGTCTGTCAGATAAGACTTAATCAATTCACAGAATTATGGTAAGATTCTGCACAAGAACGAACTCACTAGTTTTTGAATATCAATAATTGCAAGATTTAAACTTCAAGCATATACATTAAATTCCATAGGAATAGCAAAACCTTTTCACCTAAAGAGAGAAGGAAACCATTGCACGAAGTTAATCCCTAAGAAGTCTAGTTGTAAGCTATAATGTACAATTGTTTTGGAAGGAGGGATAAAAATTCAGCGTTGATTACACAGAGAATGCCATCAACACTGACATGCTATCACACAATTTCCACTCTAGGGATATAAACCTTGAAAAAAAACATCACTCCAAGTAAGTCTAAGTTGGACAGACCCCCCAGGCTCATAGACAAATTTGATAAATCAGTTTAAGTTCAAGATAATGAAAATCATTTAGCTACTACTTTAACCTGGGACAGACTCCAGCCAAAATATTGAACACTGTAGGTCGGTTTACAGTCACCATTTGTTTAGGTAGATGTGTGTCGGTTTCTCTAAGAATTGCTCATATGCCTGTCTGCTGCCTTAGTTGGCACTTCTCATCCCCCAGATAATTGCTAATCCCTAGAAGTGCTGCTTAACAGCACAGATGGCCAGTTGCATTACATATGCAAGGCCAGACTTCTGCATGAATATACCACCTTGACTATAAGGTAGGGAGGGCACACGCTCAGACCTGCTCTAACACCAACCATAATGCATGTTTCCTGGTACGAATGACTGTTTCTGCCATAACGTGCACCTTTGCCTTTAAATGGCAACCAAGTCTTCTGCAGCCCTTGCGCAATCTCTATGGGTGGTTGTGGTGGTTGCAGTTTATTAAAGGGATGACTAAACCTTTGGCGGGTGGCGTCATTGACCACACGTTACCGGCTGACAGGGTTCTGGATGCATGTGTGTGCTTTTGGGGGGTTTCCAGTTAGACTGTGTGTGTGTGTGTGTGTGTGTGTGTGTTTTGTGTGTGCCTGCATACTGTAAGTGTACGTTTGTTTGTGTGTCGTTAAGCAAGCGTGTGTGTACACCTTAATTCCTGTATTAATGTATAGTATCAGGCACACCTGTCAATTTAAATGCATTCCTGATGACTACTTCATGAAGCTGGCTGAGAAAATGACAAAAGGGTGCAAAGCTGACATCAACGCAAAGGTTTGAAGAATAAAATAAGCATATTTTGATTTCTTTAACACTTTTTTAGTTACTACAATGATTCCATATCTGTCATTTCATAGTTTTGATGTATTCACTATTAGAAAATACTATGTGGATGATAATATTTTCTATCATAAAAATACTCTTGAATGAGTGGGTGTGTCCAAACCATTGACAGTGTTTCTATGTGTGTGTGTGTGTGTGTGGGCATGCAATGCAAGTGATCATCTTCATACAGTGAATACGTGTGTACACTTGTCTATGGGCAGGATTATCCATCTACCCTGTCATCTCTCTCGCCAGCGGCTTACCAGCCCACAGCTGACATGCAGCTGGCCCGGGGTGGACAAAGGACTGGCCCCACTGCGACATCTACCTCTGCCAGTGCCCAGGCATGACATGAGGAGGCTTAGCCAGAGGCTGGTTGTCTCGTGGCGCTGGTGTATTATTACAATTACTCAAACGTTCCTGGAAGCTGCTTTGGAAGACCTACTATGTGTCATCCTAGCGTGTATGTGTGTCTGTGTGTGTGCATGCGTTTGCATCCATGATGTAATGTCATCCCAGCTCACCAATGGGAAAAAAACTGCCTTTGAAAACTGTAGAAAACTGCCCGTGAAAACTATAGAAAGGCCTTGGAAAACAAGTAGAAGAACTAAGTTGCTGGGATTTGAATTGTCTCATTTTGTTGGTTGGAATGTTTGGAGACAGATACTGGGATACAACAAAGAGACCAGTGCATAGTGCACAAATAAAGGTTCTGGCAAACGCAATGGTTACATCCACAGGCAGCTGGTGGCACCTAAATTGGAGAGGACAATTAAGGTACTAACCTCCTTTGCTTCAATCAGATTCTAGAATTGTATAGAACCTTGGGGTTTAAAATTACATTCAAACAATGGGATCCTTATTGAATGATTTTGACATATCTCTCTTAGACCATTATATGGGAGTCACATGTAGTGATGTCCTGGGTCTACTTAAGTTGGCAATACAACAGGGGGAAACCCTGCAATTAGCAAGAACCCAAGCTGTATACCTTTATTGTCTGTGCACATTGTGATATCAAATCAATTAGGTATCTAACTTGGGTCTATAATACAATCAGTGTCCACTATTCCGCATGGCGAACGCGAGCGACAGTACGACGTTAGCCCGTACTCTGACTCAGCACATTTACTGTAAAATCTGCCGCGGTGACTTGCGTCGGCAAAATGATCATTTATCACCTTCTGCCCCGTCATCTTGTACAGAACAATGCGCTTGCAAGCCTCTGTTGCCATGGTTTCAGACCAGGGAGGAAACCATGGCAACACGGTCGGTATTCCCCAAAGAGACAATGAGAGAAAGAAAGCTGTTCAAACATGACAGATTTTTTTTTTAAAGCAGTTATTTCAGAGCAGCTGAAAGAGGCAGATATGCACGCGCTGCCACAGGTGTTTCCCGCCGAGGCTTCACACGCACTCACGAACGTTCAAGCACACTCACGCACGCCCACACAACCAAAGACATGCATGCAGACACAGACCAGGCAAGTGTTTTTGAGTGAATTTGCACAAAGACTCTAGTGAAAGAAAGCTTGCAGGGGTAAACAGAGGAATAATTATTTTTACCCTGGCTACAGCTGTTTTTCCTGTGTATCTTGGCAGTCCTGGCTCCAGCAGCAGAGAGACACGCCAGGAGACAGGAAAAAAAATCCCCTCCCTTACTATTGGAACAAAATACAGACCGTCTTGAATCCCAGCCCAGGAACGTCCCATAAAACTGGAAATGGCAGGCTTACCCTGTATTTTCCATGAACCCTGTGCTTGTCTCATTCCAAAGGCTATGTCATTAGATGTGTTTTCAAGGAGAAACACGTAGTGGAACTAGGAATGGAGGAAGGAGAAAGGGAGGGAGGATGACAGCCTCGCCAACTCTCTGAGCCAAGTGGAGAAAGAGAAAGACTTTTATGTTTAGGTTGTCTGAATGGGGAGAGGGCGCTGACTGAAAAGGAATGGAAAGGAGGGAGAGGAAGAGAGAGGACCACTTGTGCAAGTGTGGCATTGCACCCCAAGACCCCATAAGCTTGCTCTCTCTCTCTTCACCTCTTGGCATCAGTATTGGTGGTGGCAGTTTTTTTTCTGAGGCAGTAAGTGAACCAGTCTCCCTCTTTCCCTGGACTGTTCCAACACATCCGCCATGTTGAAATCACCACTCCCTCCCTCTGGGGTCAGTAAGTGGAAAGTTAGCAGTGGTGGCGGCTGGCTTCAGATCCAGTTTCCTTCCCTCTCCCTCCACCCTGCTGGGTGTATGGAATTTCTGTACGGATATTAGTGCAACAGCGAGAGTTGGCCACCATTTTATCTGGAGAAGTCAGTTGTGTATGCACCAGGAAATAGAGTTAGTTTTCAGGCAACTTACCTATAAGTTAACTAAATTAGCTCTGGGATTAATTAACATTGAGTGTATTTAGCTCCATTGTCCTGCTTATAGCTTCCATTTACATACAGTGCAATCCATCAGTATTTCAACAATGCCTGAGGTTTTATTGTTTTTGGTCTGTACTCCAGCAATTTGGATTTGAAATTATATATTGATTATGGGTTAAAGTACAGTCAAGCATTAATTTGAGGTATGCATATCCATATTGGACAATTTGGAAATAAATTGTCCCCCCCCCATTAAAGTGTGCCCAAAGGAATTGGACATTTGGCTTCATATCTTTCTTATAGCTTAGGAAGGTGTGTTTGTTTGCATCATTAATGCATGCACAAACAAGCTGCCAATGTATACTCTTGATTCTATGCTTCTGACTTATATTTGGAGTTTGTTGCTGGTGTCTGACAATGTGAGCACAAAAGAAGTCTCATTGCAACTCAAGTCCATCCTGATGCAGATAAACCAGAATAAATCGATCAGGGACAAAGCCAAAACATCAGACGTGCCAAAATCAAATGTTTGGTACGTTTAGAAGAGGGAACATCTTGTCTGCTCACATTCAATCAAATGCCTGACATTGGATGGCACTTTAACTTGCAGCCTGACAAGGACCTCATACGTTTTTCAGGGACAAAAACTGCAATGTTCTTAACTGGTGAGTCACTCACCTGAATCCAGAGCATATTTTTCACTTGCTGAAGACCAGGCTGAAGGCAAAAATGCCCCAAAACAAGCAAAACATCTCTAACCACTGGAGCTGAAATTCCGACAGATTCATTGGAATTATTAAACAGCAAGTTAGATACTCTCTACATTATAAAGCTCTGTATGTACACTCCACATGGGACTTTTGTGAATAACAAAACATTTTGCCTCCCATTTTCACCTGGATATGTAATATGTTTTTTATATGTGCAAAATCTATAAGTAGAATCCCTATTATACTGGAATTCCATGTTTGAAAGCAAGTGGTTTTGATGACATGGGGCATATATCAGCATGTACAGTACATATCATTTTTACAATTTTCGGGAACCTGTCTTTGCTCGACAGCGCCACTTATACAACAGGTGACGAAAAATCCCTGAATGCATCTTTACGATAGTTTAAAAATAATACCATATCATCTGTTGATATGTACTTAAAGTATATAATGCCACACTGCTGGAAATGTGATGGAAATCAATATAGATATGAAATGTCTACGTAAGGTATACGTGTATCCTGCAAACCTGGGTTAGTCTTCGGAGGTAGAAACGAAACAAATGTTTCCACCTGTGAGCAGATTTGTGTCTGAATGGGGTGTCTGTAAATATGGGAGTTCATCAGGTTGGTACAGCCAGACTGGGCAACAAGTGTTCAAAAACATTTTAGCTGTTAATTCCTGGTTCAGCGTTTGGTTGTGGAATTTTGTAGTTTAAGGTTTGAATTCTGAGACAGCCAGGAAGGACGAAAGGGATTTTATGTAAGAGTAATAGATGGAGGAAGCTATTTGGCACTGTGAAAGAGAAGAGGTTTTTGATCTAAAACCGACAAACACCACTCTTGAACTTTCAGTAGGGGTAGCTGCAGCTCCAGGGCTATATTCACAGCGGTGCAAACACAGAGAAACACACTTGCTCATTCAAACACTGACACAAACGCACACACATGGAAACCATACACTCCCAAAACAAAAGAAATTTCAGCTGAAGCAACGAATGAATGACACTAAAATTAGCAGACTATATACTATAAAACGCGTGGAATACATCAATACAGACAAGTGTGGACAAATCAAGGATTTGGCAATAGTTAAAAGACAAGAGCCTTCAATGGTTTGAAAATTAAGTTTGTGTCAATCATTGGATTTTACTCCCTGTATTAAGATAAAATATATTGGCCTATTCTTAAATTCAGGGAATTGCCACCTATTACTTTCAGTGCCAATGTGTGTATGTATGTTTGTGTGGCTCTCTGGTCCATTCAATAGGCAAATGAGAGGGAGATTTCTCATATGAACAGATTTATGTTAATTTTCGTTTTCGTATCTTATGGTCAGAGAAAAGATTTCATCCTAGTAAGTGGTTTCTAGAGGTTTTTAGATCTGCCATTAGGAGGCAACATGCATATATCTCACACCCTTAGTCTTTGGTAACCTGGTTAGTCGTGCTAGCTAGCTAGCTACGGCGTCTCTGTTGGTTAGAGAGTTGGCTGTATTTCCTCCCTGTCATCTCGACTGCCTGGGCCAAGCACCCCCGTAGGAAGGCCTTGGCAGCACCCAGTGTCTGTGCAGATGGCCGGGGATGGCAGCTCAGTGTGACGCCCCGCCTTAGATGCCTCTGATGATTAGACCCTCTTTGAAGGAGAGAGGCATCCATTTACATGAAGGCCCTTCTTTCAGCATACCAATCAGCCTTTGAGTCCACTCTTCTTCTGATGTATAGCTATACTTTTGTGGCCATCTACGGATTAGGTTTTGCGTTATTTTTGTCAGTTGAACATCAACTGTATTTTTTGTTGTTGTTGACTGATTTGGATAGAAGGTTTGAATGAACACACGCAACTTGTAGGGAATCTCCTCCAACTTCGACTTCTTCGCTATGTGGCGGTATGACAGAGTACACACGTCCACAAATGAGAGCGTTTTGTCCACGAATGTCCTCTTTCCCTATGTGAGGAAGGCGTGAAACAAAGGGAAAAATTTGGACCCAAGAGCAGGAAGTGGGTCATGACGCTTTACGGGAAACTAGTCTGGTTGAAAAGGTGGCCTGTCCCAGCCTGCCTGGAGGCAGGTAAACCAAACAACAAGCTGGCAGATCAGTAGACAACTATTAAAAACCCAGGGTGGGCCTCAGTGTCGCCGTGGGATACCCGCCATGCAGTGACTCGCAGCGATCCTCTGCACCACTCTGGGATCAGTGTTAATGAGGTTGGCTGAGAGGTTTTAGCGGAGTTTCCCGTAGTCACGGACGTAGCCAGACATGCTGCCTTTAGCACACTGCACCAGACGACAGGAGGGGGAGGGTACTGAAAGGGGGTAAAAGGGGGGCTGTGTTCAGGAAATGATGACGGACCTCTGGGCTTTCTCAACACACATGCCAAGCTGTTGTTTTGATTCCCAAGCAACTGTTTTTCACTCTTTTTCCCACCCTGTGGGATTCAGAGTGGCGGGGTGGCATAACCACAGTTGTGGCTGCGTAGTAACTTAGGTGGCCATATCGCTTGGAATCACGTAATGTTGCTCAGGCTTACCGCAGTTCATTTTACCAGTGACAATGACTACTTATTCCATCTTATTTCATGAGACATGTCCCACTACCCCCGAACCCCCACTCTTCAGCATGTAAGCAGTCATTTTCCCCAAGGCCAGTAGTCGTGATTTAAAGTAACATAGAAAAGGATTCAACATGTGACATGTTAGCAGCAGTCTCCTCTGATCGATACGAATCATTGTTCTACACCCAACATGTTTAACATGTTTAAGAGACCAGTCTTGGCTTTTGTCTGTATAGCAATGAGGCAGTAGATGGACGGGGGGGCGAGGCTCAGGAATGTCAGAGGCTGACCCCTTAACCTTTCATTTGGATCTATCATGAGAGGGGGGGGGTGATGGCACTTCTGACCAATAGTGGGAGAAAAGAAGAGAGAGACATGTAGGGTATGTTACCTGCTTTTGAGATTCACATGGCCTGATTGGTTTACTCCTACATCCCCTAAACACCCTCCACAATAAAGGGAAGACCTTGTTCTCAGACCGTCAAACCCATTCCGAGCACCTACCTAAATCTTGTGCCCGACTCCTGTTGCCTTCGCCACTAATGAAAAGCTCACGTCTCCTGTGCTCTTTGACCTCCCGTTAGCACATGGCAATGATTACCCTCCGCCTAAAAGGGGGGACTCGGGTGGATGCCCCAGACTTAAAGGAAACTTTGGTGGGTTCCAGATGACCGGGCCACCACTGGCCCACATTATATGCAGAGGTCAGGGAGGAGAAACTGCAATCAAAGGGTTTTTCAGAAGGAATGTATGAATGAACAATTTGAACATGTATCCTTCCCAGATTCCCAAGACAGTGGCGGATGATTGAAGGGTGTTGAGGCTAAACACAGCCTACGACATAATTATCTCTCCTCCATCCCAAAGTGATTTATCATTCACTTCCCACGATTTGAAAGATAATGAAAAGTGCAATAAATACAGTGGATAATCCTTTAACATTTGAGAAATAATATACACGTATTTACAAAAGATTTACTGCATGTATATTTTATATATATATATATATATATATATACATTAAAGCTCTGTACAGGTCTATATCCAATGGATTCAGGAAATACTGTAGTTCGCCAGACAGCTGAAACTGAAACTCATACCAGTGCAATTGTTCAGCTTACATCAAACTGTGGGGTGTCATCAGAATTGGGAAAATCTCTAAACACTCAGAATATCAAATTCAAGAAAATGTTTCTTCACCATTTAAAATTGGTGATAGTTCACAAAAAACACGATGACCTGCTTTGGCTAATGAGCAACCAACGTCTGGCAAAAAATACACAAAAACTTTACAATGCAACTTTAAAAGCTTATAGTTTTAGTTTAAGTTGGAAAAAGAGTTAAATTCAAAGTCATACTCCAAGTTCCATTGTAACTCAATTCTCATCTGATTTAATCTCATTAGGTGGTTCAGGTATCCTTGTGACATGACACAAATCTTGCTCCTCCTTTGTTCCTCAAGTATCCTGTTCCCAGACACTTCCACCCAAATTTGCGGAAGGTCTTGCGGAACAATTCGACCGACGTGGTGTTCATTAACTAATAAGAAAGTCGTGAAGAATTCCTCCGGCGATGGTATTGGTTAAATCGGCTTAATCTACCGACCAATAATTTCCCACAACATGTTAACCCATGTGTTTTGTGCCCCCAAGCTCCAAATGCGACATTATCACACACATTGGGACAGCCGCGTGCATACATCACAACTGAGCTTTCCTACTAGCACTGTCTTGTGGCATAACAAGACAGTTCTTGCTTCATTAAAACTTGTTCATTATGATTAAAAAGTGTTGTAGGCTATAAGCT
Source organism: Esox masquinongy (assembly GCA_016801175.1). Classification (NCBI taxonomy): domain Eukaryota; kingdom Metazoa; phylum Chordata; class Actinopteri; order Esociformes; family Esocidae; genus Esox; species Esox masquinongy. Next base: position 19,017 of record JACXGI010003137.1, on the reverse strand, counting down.
GGTAATATAAAGCGCCTTCAGTGTTCATTTCCATGACAAAACATCAGGACTAACGCTCCATTTGATGCCACTGTTACTGCTGCTGTATTTTGATTTGCTAAATTCAGGAGATGACAAATACATTATGCCCCAGTAGAATGATACACGATCCCTCCTTAACTGCCAACTTCAAATGGTAGATGTTTAATGTGCTCTGCACCACAGCCTGGGGACCAGGTAAGTCCTCAAGTAAGGGATGAACTCAGACAATCAGACCAACACCTACTCCATGACGTTAGCATTATATTTGTCAAAAAAAAAGAAACAGTATTTTGCTCAGAACACCTTTTAATCGGGACGTGTTGTTTTTTAAGTGGAAAAAGTCTAAAATAGCGGGAGCGCGTCTTTAAAAATCATGCCACATCAGTGGGCATACATCATTTCCATAATAGAAGAGACAGAAATACCAGGCTTTTCATAACCATGGTGTAAAACCAATGATCATTTATTAATAACGGTTTCCTGCTTGGGATTAGTGCTGTTTTTCAGGATCGTCAAATCCCTTTGCGGGAGCCTGACCTGACCTCTATCAAGTGCCTGAAATAAACCCTGCTATTTCAGTCGGTGTAACGAACACAGTGTCATTTTGCTCGGATGTGTGTGTTTATCTCAATGTGCGTCAGTGCTAGTATGACTCGGTATTTTCGGACTTACCCTTTGGCTGTTCGTGTGTACGTGCGAGTGTGTGTTCACAGTGCGCGTGCGAGTAATCAGATCGGGTGGTCTGATTTGGAGACAAACAGACGGCAGTGTCTCCGGCTGAAGGGGGTATATTGGTTTACTCTTACCCCATGATGTCAGCTATCCCATGCGGTCGCTGGGTAGAGTTTCTCCATTAGTTCAATTATTTACAATGTTTAATTGAATCGGCCCGAGTTCAAAAAGCTACACAGGATCCTCCCCGTCCCATGGCCAGGTCCAACTGGCGTACATCACACACCCACACACACATCCACACACACGCACACGCTCACACGTGCACATTACAAGCACGTTCAAACACAACTAGGGCCGTGAGACAACTGTGAGGACGAATCCAGTACCACTGCCAGTCCGCAGCAACTCAATCTGTATCCTTTCTCTGGCCAGGGTCCCACAGCAGTGATGCAAAATGCCCATAATTGTCTAATCAGACATGCACGGCGAATGTCTGAAGAGAAAAAAAAAACATGCACTTAAGGCATTCTCTGCTGAATCCAGATCTGTGGATTTGTTTCACCAAGGGCTTGGCATGGTAATTATGTCAACGGAAAGCTAAGCAACACACAGAAACCCCCTACCCATCCCGCACCCTTCACACACAGAGCCCCCCCAAACACACTTACACATGCACACTTAGCCCCCCAAACACACACACACACACACACACACACACACACACACACACACACACACACACACATATAAAAGAAAGCTGCATATGTCAACCATACCAGCTTAAGCCTAATCCCTGTGGTATTTGTCTGTCATACCACCACACAAGATGGTACCGCGCCTTCATGGCGTCAATGGTATGTCATGTTGTGATGGGGGCGTGGAATAACCTAGGTAGGTTCTGGCTTACATCCCAAATGACATGCAATTCCGTTTATAGTGTACTACTTTGACCAGGGGCCAAAGGCACTATATGGGAAAGCACTGGTTCATAGTAGTGTGCTACTATAGAGGGAATAGGGTGCTATCTAACACTCTTCCACTCAATACTGCCTGGCAGTAAAGGCTATTCGAGGAATGTCGCAGAGGACTTTGGTCTTTATAACCCAGATACGTTGTGGTTTTGGTACCACCCTCCTCTTACAAAAGCCCAGGGGTCGGGATGTTGTTGATGATTGTTGCCAGAATTGGTATGTCAGCTGTTGCTCTTAAAGGAGAATTTCTCTTATGTTTATACTTTATGTTGGATATTTCATCCAAAAAATGCAAGAAAGTAATCATGGGAATTGAGTATGTTAAATTCTAGTAAAGCAGTCTAGCCAAAATCGTTTTCAATAGTTAGCGTATGTTTGATGAAAACTGAATCCTATATTGCAATACCCTTTTCATGATGAGGAACCAATTAACCTCAAGTAGAAAGAAAGTGAAATTCCCCTTTTGAGGTTGGGTTTCCTGCACAAGAATTGACGTGCATGTTTGTAAACTGTGTGTGTGTGTGTGTGTGTGTGTGCCTTGTTTATGTATGTGTTTTTGTGTTGTAATCTTATCCTTTTCTTAGTCATATTCATTTATTCACCATGGAGCATAGCACAAGCTCTTAGTCATCAGATACCTACAGCTGAGAGGGAGAGAAAGAGGGAGGGAGGGAAAGAGAGAAAGAGGGAGGGAGGGAAAGAGAGAAAGAGGGAGGGGAAAAATGTTCTCCAGGCAGCAGCAGCTAGCGCTAATTCATCACATGAGCCTCTAACTTGCACAAAGGATGCCCTTGTTTGGGGGCCTGCTTTTCAATGGGCCTCCCTTACTCCTCCACCCCCCCCCCCACGTCCTTCCCTCCACCTCTTTCCCAACAAACACACATTCTCCACGTCCTTCCTTCCCTGGGGGCATTGGGTTTCTGGTGCTAAGAGGGAGTTGTTTCTTGGGAGCAGGATAGCAGTAATTGAGGCCCTGGTTCAAAAGACAAGCTCATAGTGTGTGTTGTGTGAGTCAGGATAGGTTGGAGGGGGTTTGTGTGAGTGTGATTTTACATGTGGGGACCAGAAGTTCCCCAAAAGATACAGAAATTGGACAACGCGCTCCACACAAGATTTTTAGGAGCTAGGTTACGGGTAAAACTCACAATTGGGACTGGTGTTAAAATAGGGGTTACTTTTAGTTTGGTCTTGGCATTAAGGATTTATTACATTTACCCATATTAAGTTTAAATTTAGAGTTTGGGGTAGGTTAATGTTAGAGTTTGGGGTAGGTTTAGGGAATAGGGAACATATCTGTTTTTCTACTATGCACAAAAATAATGAACGTGAAAATAAACGTGTGCGTGTGTGTTCTGTCTGTAGGGCTATGTCTGTGTATCTACCCCTGATGTCTAAACCTATCCTTAATTCTGTCCCTAAGGCCAATCATCAGTTCTGTCCTAAACATAACACCAAAAATACCCTATTTAAAAATGGGGACAGGAAATATGTTCCTGGTTCAACCACAAGTTTGGGGACAATTTGTTCTCATTTATGTAGTGAAACCTAAGTCTACATTAACACAAACAGACACACACCCACACACACACACACACACACACACACTCACACTCACACTCATAGTCTGCGGCTAAGGATTTTGGGGATTTCGAGAATGTGTGTTTCCAGGAAATTGTACATTTACTTTTCTTTTGACCTGTGTTGGTATTTCATTTGGACTTTGTCTGGGGGCCAAAGACATGGACAGGGTTTACACGTACACACACACACACTCAGTATTTCATTTTGACTTTATCTGGGGGCCACAGACATGGACAAAGTCCACACATAGCAATAGCATATTATTATTCCCACTTTTTCTTTTTTCCCCCTGTTTTATATAATATTTAGTTTTATTAAAGACAGAAATTGGTTAACACGTTAGCATGGCCCTGCAATGGATGACCAAAATGTGTTATGAAAATGTTTCTAAGCACATTATACAACACCCAAAGACACTCCAAGTCATACTACATCACAGTTGTATTCCATTGTATCATTCCATGTTTGAATGATACTGTGTACAACCAAAGCCGTGGGGAAATGTTTTGATCAGGGGTGCTGAATATGGTGGTGGTGGTGGTGGTGGGGGGGTTAGAGGTTTTATCAATGCTTGTAAACGTTTTGATATCTCAAAGGTATCGGTATGAATCTATAACAACACAAAATGTACATAGAAAAATCATTAAATTAGATGCATGGCTTTAGGGTAAGCGTTAAAGCTAGGTATTAAATAAGTGTATTTTTTTAAAAACTGTAGCAAAATTTAAAATGGCAGGTTAAAATGGCAGGTACTAATGTTTTTGAAGCACACACTAGGAAATTGTAACCCCAACTCACAACAGCCCATCCAACAACCCTGTCCGCCACACTCATGCAAACCACCAGTCTACCTAAATATACTTGTAATGTAAACATCCATCTGGGGGGACCTCGCTCCTTACACATCTAGCAAGCCCTTCGTCATACCTCACACACACACAATGAGTACATGAGGTGGTAGTAGTAGTAGGGCCACTCAGGATGGAGAGCGAGGCCTATCGCACACACGACTCAGCCAGGAGTCTGCTCTACTTTCCATTAATGGTAACTGGAGCTAATCCACTGTGAATGGAGGGCCACGCTAAGAAACAAGCCACAACATTGGTGCGCGTAAGCTTTCTCACGAACGCTAGATTTCCCGCAGGGCTTTGACCGACCACAAACCCAGAGCAGGGATTAAGTGTAATCCTGAATTCCAAATGGCACCCTATTCCTAACATAGTGCTCTAGTCAAAAGTAGTGCATTTTGAAGGGAACAAGTCGGCATTTAGGACTCAATGCTAAAGCTCTCTATTACGTTTACTTTACCTATCCAAGGACCCCTGTAGCCAATATTATCAGGGACCTGAACAAATTCAGCATTTTGATTATTTTGTGTGAGCATAGAGAGAAAGAGAGGACCTCTCTCTGGGTTTTCTTTTTGTGCAAACAAGCAGTGGTCAAACCATATGGTAAAGATTGAACAGATTTTTTAGAAGGTACTTCTTGGAGATTTTTGCATGTTTGTAATGGTTCCGAATTACTCTACTGTTTACAGGAAGAATATTGGGCTGCAACCTGCTCTGGGCTGGATGTTCCTTTCTAAAACAAAACATAACCAAATCCCCTCACTGAAATTAGTAGCTGCGCAGACTCTTTAAACAGATTTCTAAGTTCACTCATTCCTATAATGTTTTGGTATTCGATGCTAATGCTAGCTCAAGGCTAATGTTATCATGTTGAGCACAGAAAACCCATGTTATTTACAAAGTTTGGATTGTAATGAACAGACTCTACATGCCCATAGTAAAATCTCACTGCTAACTGAAAAACAGAATAGGTCATTCGTAATCATAGGTTTCCAGACTTCCAATAGAGGGATTGTCTTCATTAAGAACTCAATGGTCAGGATAGGTAAGCTCTTACAATGACAGAGTTCAAACCTCATTGACAAACCGTCAACAACAACAACAACAACAACAACACCACATGTGCGCCTATCTAGGCCATAGCCCACTAGGTAATCTTGGGTAATGATAATACCCTGTTGCAAACAGAGAACTGATAAACCCCAGTAGTCCTTTGCAAATGGACTAGCCAGCCAACAGCCACTACTGACTGCACCAGGAGGATTACTGGGAATCTGCTCCTCCGCCCCGTCGTTTCCAAGGAAATGAGGTCATGTGGTGAGAAACGAAGGCTCTGTTCTGCTGCCAAGTGATCACGGTGGGGGCGAGCACGGACCCAAATAGATTAAAGAGTCTTGGGTTCCCTTATCACACACTTCCTTTCATTTTGGGGTTAGAGAAATAGATTTAGGCTAACATAGCAGATCCAGTTCAAAAGCTAGATCGAGGCTTGTGTTCTAAATGTGTCACTGGCAAATGTTGTTAGGATATCAAGCAGGGCAGTTGAACTTTCATTTCATATCGGCCGAAGAAAAGATGGCTTCCGTGAAGAGTGGCACTTCCCCTTTGGTTTCCTGTCCCCAATGATACTGCAGTGCGTCATGAATGAAATTGTATTGTTTTGAATGAACGTTTGTTTTGCAACAGAGATGGTGGAATTGATATAGGTGTAGAATGGCTTGATTGTATTTCATACAATCTATGGGAGAGCAAAGACTACAATAGCAACTCGTAACAATTTCCATTTAGTCCAGATGGCTCCCCATGATTAAGTAATTGGAATCTAGTTATTCTATTTCTACGTGTTAAGTCATTGATTCCAAAGGCTCTGGGTAAGCCTGTTAAGTTCTTGGCTCTATTTTAAATTGAATGATTGGTGGATCTCAGCCTTGTGGTCCTCCTACATCACAATCTATTTGTCAGCTTTGTCACAGCTTCGCCTGACTGTGTCATACTGTGACCGTTGATCTTTGGCGGTCTTTCCCAATATACCAGACCAGATGCTATTTAGAACCCTGGCTTATCAGATTTAGTCTTGAGTCAGCCAAGACCCAAAAGAAGACTACTAATCTTAAATTCAAATCCCATTCTGCATTCAGTCCCTCAGAGGCCAGCGTACATGTTAAACGTCCATGGTGGCCAAGTAAAAAAAATCACTAAAGATCACTAAAAATCACAGGGTTGTGTTCAGTATGGTGAAAATGTGTGAAGCATTTGAAATTAGGTGATATTTGAATTTGGAAAATGTTTGTAAATGCTTTGTTTGGACTAGAAATCTTGGCTGTGTTCTTCCATAGTGGAAACCTTTTTTAGACGATCTGGATCACACAAGCCCGGTGTCAAATCTCCATCGTTGTGTGATACTAAAAACCTTTTAACATTATCTGGTATGCCAGTTTGAGTTCCTCTCAATTTTCCAGCATGAAATTAATTGTAATATCACTAAAATGTTCAACATCTTAAAGCCCTACTACCCAGAATAAAAAATTGCAGAATAAGCCACTTCATAACAACTCGACAAGTAAAACTAACTACACTGCCGATTTTACATGAGAACCCCCTCCCACATATATATACACATCCCATTCCCTAATCTTGCAATCTACAGTCTTTTTTGGCAAGTAGCAACAATCCGGGAGATGAGTCCCAGACGATAAAGCATGACGGGCCACCTGATACGTTGTGAACGGAAGAGCGCTCACAGGCTCCCTTTATGCTGATGCCGAGCACTTTTTCTGAAAGGAACGAACCCCAGACTCCAGAGGACAAGGGATCCGGGAAGTGGGCCAAAGGCGGCTGAGAAGCAACATTTGTTTCTCATTTGGCCTGCAAGCTTGAATGACCAGAGCGGATACTTACATTTCTCCGGTTACAGAGTCTGTCCTATTTTGTTATGTTCCAAATGATGGAGAACTGGAGGCCACACAAAAATGAAACCCAGAAGTGAACCGTTATTTGTGAGAGAGAAGGGGTAAAGGAGTTGACTCAGATTTGGACTGAGGGAGTGATGTTGGAGTATGAGAATGTTCGTGGTTTTTGGTTAAGGCCTTCCAGCCAACATCGGATGAGCCAAGTTCCAGTCTTGTTGCAAAAAAAAACTTTGAGTAATAAAACAATTACAAGAAAAACTGAAATAACTTCTTCACTTGTGGGTGGACTATGTAGACAAAAATGGTACAGTAAATCTGTCATTATATTTGGGCACCAATAGGAGCAGTAATAGTTCTGGTGGTTCAGATTTTTTGTCAGTGGTTCATGATATTGCAGGTGTATTTTTGAGTTTCGGAATGGGAGGTTGACATTTGGACATGCCTATAACTGTGCTGAAAGAGAAGGTGAAGCTCTTTATATAGTTCTTCTCATTCAATAATATTTTCATCTCTTCTCCTAACACATGAAACTGGAACTTAATCGAGAAGCTGATAGCGCTGAGTGATGAAAGAAAATGTCTGTCAATTTTTTTATTTTGAAACACTAAATGAACCAACATGAAGAGTAGTTGTGAGAGTGATGAAGAAAGGTAGCTCTACACGTTTTTAAAATCCCACACCTTGGATTCTTGTTTTGTACTCAGTGAATATCGTTCAAATTCATGCAATTGTATTCATGAAAACGAAACTGCATAATTTATTACATTGTATATGTGTTATCCAAGTAAACTCACCATATTCCAGTTTTTGAGCAGGCACGCTTATGCAAGTGAAAATATACTTTTATAACTGTCTTCCCTTCTAGGCCTGAACTATTATCATAAAAGGCACTGTGTATCTGCGTTTGGGTGAATGTTAACATACCTTCATACATACTCAGTAGCCAATTTGTTGGGTAAACCACACCGTTCCCAAAACTGGATACCTCATACAGACAGTGAGAGATGGCAGAAATAGCAGCTCATGCATTGCACGCAAAACTGAAATCAAATGTTTGGCCGGGAACACAACCAAACCTACTAATAATGTGTTGCTGTTATTCCATAATACATTCCATTTTTCAAAAAAAGAGATCTAAAGAAAAATCGAAGATCTCAATATGTTTAATTATATTCAAAACTGAAACTGAACAGATCTTAAAAAGCACAAATTGCTACTGAGCAGCTTTGTGTGCTGGTCAAAAGGACAGTAGCAGGCTTCTGCTGCAATTGATAGTAACAAAGAAAGGCCACCTTGTACTTTTAGAAATGTGTCACTTCAAATCTCACACCATCATTAACACCCAGTAATTTGTGATGTGTAATCCAGCGCTCGCTAATGAGACAGTTCAAAAATAGAATTGTGTTAGTTATTCCCTTGCCAGCACTCATCAGCCGTTCTTCAGAAAGTCCTCATTCTACAATGCTGTACCATCTACTAACCAGTCTACGTTACTTTGGAAAAATTACAGAATACAGAAATAACGACATGAGGCAAACCCAAATCATTCTGTCCCAGGAAACCATACTCACCTTGAGGCAACAATTTGATCCCCTGTTCTGCCATTTACTTTTTAGTTATTCTTCTAATCAGTCTTCTAATCAACATTTCTAACCTATACCTGTCAGTAAAACTTAAAAAGTCCCACACAAAAAGGAACAGACTGTTAATTATTATGGTGTAAACCAGAGGTGTCGGTAGGATCATAATACACTCGGGGCTTAGACCCCCCCGACCCGCCCGGGACAGAAAATACAGGGTTTTGAATGTACATGTGGATAATGTCAATGTACATGCTAGCGGCCTACATGTCTACATTGTCATAATGCGCAATCGGATTTATAGATGAATAGATCAGGGGATATTTTTGTATTAATATTTTTTTTGGTCAATTTGAGATCCGGGGCTATTCATAAAAGATCCGTGGCTATAGCCCCGGACGCCCAGGCCTAACGACGCCACTGGTGTAAACAATAACATTGGATGAGAGAAAATGTTTTATTGTTAATATTTGGTACATGGCTGGGTTCATTGTCAGTCCAACTCTGTAACTCTCAAAGGCAGATTAAATCCTCACTGGACACATCATTAGGTATGCCTCTCTGGTATCAGGAAAGGTTCGCCTCCATGCTTTTCAAGGTTTGACGTGTCGTGTTCAGGGATGCCATTCTGCACACCACTGTTATAAAGAGAGGTTATTTGAGTATTTTTTGGCCTTTGTGTCTGCTTGAACAATTCTGGCCATTCTTCTCTGACCTCTTTCAGTAACAAGATGTTATCACACCCAGAACTGCCCCTCACTAGATGTTTTTTATTGCACTATTCTCTGTAAACTGTACAGTCTGTAGTGCAAGAACATTTTTGCTCTTTCTGAGATGCTGGAACCACAACAATCATCCCACAGTCGAAGTCTCTCATGTTGCGCAACTTTGCTTGTTCAAATAAAAACAAGACTTCTTGACCATGTCTGCATGCTTTATATTGAATTGCAGTCAGGTGTTTAACTTTTTGGCTATTTGACTTAACAAGCAGATTAACCTAATAAAGTGGCCAGTGAGTGTACACTTTAAATTCAGAGGCTATTTTTGTAGATTTGATTGTTTTTGATAGAATGTATTGTGTTGTATTTTTTACAGTGTGGCGTGGGTGCACCAACCCTCAACATGCACCGACCCTCAACATGCACCAACCGACATCAACGACGTGCCACCGTGCTTGGAAGGTGCCCTAGAGGAGAAGAGTTGGTATGCTGAATGCAGCCCAAGTCAACAGTCCTGAGGAGCCACACCTAAATAATATAAGGGCTCGTCAGGGCATGGTCAAAAGGGACTCCCAGACAGGTGAAGAGAGTCTGAAAGTATTGTGCTGAAACCTACAAGACGACTGATGTCCAGGTCTGTGCGCACGTTACCTATGTTAAACTTCTGGACGCTTTTGTTTTTTGTTTTCACATGTGTTTTGAGTTAGAAAAAACGCCCACAGGCAACCTGGAAGCTCTGTGTCATTTCACTTTGATCTCCCTGCTAAAACAGACACTGACTAACAACTAGGCTTAAATATTATACACAAACTATGACATCTATCCACGCCTTTGCTGAAATCGTGTCTAAACCTACATTTTGTAGCCTAGTAACTTACATCGCTGTTTTAGGTATATCGGCTTTTGAAAATCATTCAGTATTTTCTACTTTCATGCCCTCTTTACTTGTCTTCATCTTCCCAGCCTCCCTCCATCGCCCCCCCCCCCCACCCCTCGCCGAGATTAAATTATGCCTCCCCACAACTTGTAATTCTATAAAAGTCTCTGCTGGATGAGACCAGAGGACACCCAAATGAGATAGGGAGGGAGAGAGATATAGAGAGAGACAGGACGAAAGATGTGAAGGCAGATAGCAAGACAAAGAGAGACTGAGAAAAATGAGAGCCAAGGAAGAGACAAAAAGATGTCGGACAATAGAGAGGTGAGAAGTGGCAAAGAGAGAGGGAAACAGAGGAAGAAATGAGCCGCTGTTATTTTTGCTCTCTTCAAAGCACCAGCTCTGTAGCTCTGTTTAGTCTGGTTTGGGAAGGGGGACCGGGGGGAGGTGGGGGCGACGATAAAAAATGCACCACAATCATAGAATGAGCCTCCCTCCAGGCAAAGGCTCTCCTCCAATCACCGCGCAGGGCCTCTGCTGTGACGACGGGTTACCGAGCAGAATTTCCCCACCAAAGAACATCGGCAAGCTTACTACCTGTGGCATGTCCACAGACGGCCTAGCATCCACGGAAATACAGCCTGCTATTTCTTCTCTCTGAGTAGAGGGAATGGGAGGAAAAAAGAGAGGGAGGAAGTGACATCAAACTCAACCTAAATCCTCACAACACTGTTTACATACTGGTCTATTCTGAGGGCTTCTCTCCACCATTCGTAGACTGAGTGAACTGAATGTACAGTACGCCTTAATCTATTCCTGAAACAGATGCACAAGCCCACTGCACTTTAAAGCTAAGGTCTTAAATTTGAACAATAAAAACAATATTTCATTTTGCCAAGCTTTGTTTTTTTCGGGGGGGGGTAGACAAGAGATGTGCATGAATATCACCTCCTGTCTACCATTTGATATTATCGCCTTGCCATGACACATAGTTCTCCTATATACTTCTTGCCAAGGAGTTCAGCTGCTTATCACACTAGATGTTGAACCAGGAAGACATTTCCTGGCAAACAGCCATGATTTCACTTGTAGCTGTTCGACTTACCATAAGGAGTCACTAGCGCGGAATGAGACAAGGCAACCTTGTCCTACATCCATCCGTCCAGTCCGGGAATTATCACAGGCACCGTCGAAATGCCACAAACAGGATTAAAAAATATCGTTGAGAATGACACACCTGTACCTCAAGGCTGTGACATGGACACCTGCGCCGCTCTGGGGCTGCATATTCAGAACACTAGAGGCTTTTCCTTCAAATATATTACTGTCCACAAACTCACACAGCCTTGGATGTTTTGTATAAGAAAATCCCAGACGTGTCAGTTTTATTACTGGGTATGGTTGTCTTTTTTCATGTTGAACCACGACCACCCAAGACATCGCCCCCCCCCCCCAATGCTGCAGAAGGGGGAGGATGAAGAGGGTCGGGTCTCCGACAAAGGTCTTTTATTTCGGTTTTGTATGGGGGAGACCAAAGAGCCGTCCCAGCCAATAGGCTGGGACAAGGGTTGGATGACGGGTGGAACAATTAAACCCCCACCCCGCAACAACACGAACCTTTGCAAACCCGACAGGGTCAAAAATAGAACAGTTAATATCACAGCGGTTAAGTGCAATGATGTTAATGGACTTGACACATGCGGACATAAGATAGCACTGGAGCTGTTATGTTTCTCTCTCTGTCTATCCTTTTACCAATTGTTGCAAATGGACAGGCGGGGAACACAACCCCAGTGGCTCCACATTGACGGGCCAGCAGACAGGTCATGTCATCAGTCTCTCTGTCTCGCTCACCCTCTCTCTTTCTCTCGGCCCCATTAGTCGGCGACTCTGGAAAGCCCTCTCAGTCCTATTCAAACACAGAAAGAGAGAGGGAGCGAGATCAGGTCAGTGGAGATAGAGTGGGATCAGCACTTTGGACTTTGGTGCCCGTGTCTGAAGGGAATACTGTTGTTTCGGCTTTCCCTGACTCAGGCAAAATGCAGTGGAAAAGCCCAGGGTGGTGAACCAAACGGAAGTCCCAGTGAGCAAAATAATTTGAAGGACGTCTTTTCAACATTTTTTCAATGTCTTTTCAGAGCCTTTTCAACCAGAAAGATGTCTTTTCAACATCTCGTGCTCATAGGGTACAATGTACTGAAACAGACAGGTTACTGAAACACAATGTCCTGAAACAGACCCAGTACCTGGCCGTGAAAACAACAGAAGGTTGTAGATCATTTTCTGTTGAATGCCTTAATGAGCATGCCCCTTGTATCAAAACATTTTCTGGTTGAATTAGAAATCACCTCACCCTAAAAATAAAGAGGTTGGCTAAATGTACAATTGTAAGAATACCAGCCTCAATGGAACTGTGCTTAAGAATAATATTGTCGCTGAAACTCAAACTCAGTCCTATTTCAGCAGGTTGCCTTATGCCCGTATGGTGTATCAACATCTTGTCTTACTGTGTAACTGGGTCAGTTGACAATGCCTAACATCACTGACTCCAACGTCATCAATGACTGTCTTTGTTTTGAGTTCATCTTCTCATGTGGCAGCTGTTGCAATCCATCCGTGCTGTCCATATCAATACAGTCATACACAAAGGAAACAACAAAAAGCTGTACCAGGTAGACATTGCTTTGGACTAAAACAGGAGGCATTTACTTACATCAACAGGAAGTTCCTACTTTTCTATAGAAACTGATCTGCTGTCTGTTTAGCGACAATCCTCATTTTCCTCACTAAAGGTAGGATTGAGGGAGGGGAGGTATGATCCTGGGTTTCAGTTTCTAGAAGAAAACTAGAAGTGAACTTCACCCTGGATCATGATGTACTGCTTACACCATGGCCTTCAATTTCAACAATTGTGTGTGAAGGGAGAGATGAGGAGGGAGAAAGAGGAGAAAAGAAAACAATTATCCCCTTCCAAGGCCACTAGACCTCCTCTCAGCATTCCACTGCACTCAGCAGGTACTGTGTGTGTGTGTGTGTGTGTGTCTGTGTGTGTTTGTGTCTGTTTGTTCCTGGTTCCCGTTTGTTCGGAGGAATGCAGTAATCTTTTTTTAAAAGGTTGGATCTGTGCGGCTGCCAGCTTTGGCCGGCCAGATCCTTTTTTTTATTTCAGTACTGGCCACCAAATGACCCTCCCTCCCTTTGTTGCTGGGTTAACTCGCACACAACCATGCGTGTGCCCACACACACACTCAACACAGCCAACAAAGGTGAGCCGGGGCAAGTCAGACATAGAGGACATTGACTGGAGGGAAAACATGAAACCTCCAAAACTCTCATAATTTTAGGTGTAGATTCTGCAGTGCCTTCCTGTGTATTTAGGGGAAAACCCCAACAATGTCGGCTGGTACCTCCAAAATTGAACTATCAACATACTAGAGCCTCTCATAATCCCTCTCTCGCTCACTCTCTTTCTTCGTTACAGTTCAACTCTCTGTACAGTTAATAGTCCCTTTAACACTGTCCTGTTATGCTACTGATATTGTAAGTAGTATGATTTTTATTGAGTTGGATTTGGAATTGCTGTAACTAAAATGTTACCTTACTCTGAAATCCTTTGATTATTGTAACAACCTAATATACAGACAGATAGAAACAAAAACGACATTTAGTGGAAAAGTCAGGGGGGGGTAAGTAGGTTGAAAACCTTCACACACACTCTAATGTTTTCGCACTGGAGATTGTCCCATTTAGGACACAGTCCAGACTGCCAATCCACTTCCAACGTCCAAGCCACATGCGCTGATACTGCCAACCTAACAGGGATGATTCACTGAGCGAACCAAATGAAATTTGCTGCGTGGCCACAACTAGATATTCACAGTGGCATGTGCGCACGCACATTAATGCATGTGTGTGCGCATGCGTGTTAGTGCATGTGTGCGCGCGTGCACGTGCGAAGATGTGTGTGTGTTGGGGGTGGAGGGTCACATTCAGTAACGTCATCGTAATGATATGTGCTGTTGAAACATTCCACATGACCTCCACTGTGCTTATGCCAAGCCAGTGTGCCATAATTGCCAGGGTGGAGGCACCACGGCTCCTTCTAATGGGAATCTCAGAATATCTCTGCCTGTTTAAGAGTCTCTTCAGGACAAAACAACAACAACAAAAACAACAACATCGGCGACCAGGAAACCAGAGAAAGCCATACAGTAAGCCTTTCGGCTTTGTTGAGGGAAAATTAGAACTCTCTTGAGTGTTTGGTGGCACGCATGCATGGAGACTCGCACACCCATGTATGCGACATGCTACAGCAAAACAAGGCAGCTCACAAAGGGAAAAGATTATTAGGTGTAAAATATCAAATGTGAAATTAAATCTTGAACATAAATGTAATTTCCAATCAAATATGTTCCAAATACATGTAGAAATGTATGGCACTCATTAAAATGCATGTAAAAAAAAAAAATCTTTATTTTCAGGTTTCACTTTGTTTTTTCATCGTGGAAAATACCAGGCCGACTCGTTGAAGTAGTTATAATACTTGATGCATAGCATCAGTTTAAAAGTTGAAAGTCAACTGGCAGTGTATATACAAAAGCTATTAATGTTACAGAATGAGAAGATTAACTAAAAACAAGCAACGCAAGTAGTGTGTATACATTTGTCATTGCAATGTAAGCACAGAACTCAGAGAGTCCCTCTCCATGAATCAGGTTAGCACCTTGTCAGTCTGCAGGGGCGTGTCAGCTAACCGGCCCTCTGATTCGCCAGAACCCTCTAAAATTTCAACTGGCTTTGACCTCTGGTGTTGCCAGGCAACGATGAGAAGAGAACAGGGCTCTCTTTGAAAAACAGGTTGGTGTGTGTTCACACTGGCTGACCGGAGCAGAACCCGCCCTGCCCCTCAGGCTGGCTATTAACTATGCATGATCGGGGTCTCTGGGAAGACTCAAGCTGGACTTTTCATACACGGAAAGAACTGACTGGATGTCTCATGGCACAAAGGTTTCGTGCTTGCACACAGAGTACTAATTTCCCAGACATACTGCCTAATAAACATTTCAGGTTTGTCCAAAAAGTATGTCTCCAGGAGATTCTTAATTTAAAGAGCTTTTAAAGATGGGTTCCTTAGTATGTGCTCATCATCTTTAGACTTATAAATCAGTGATACACTTTAGCCATTAATAGTACATAAGCTAAGTTCAAATGTCGTACCCAATCGGAACCCCAAATGCATGTTTGATTTACTCTAACACTTTCGTTGTTTTTCAAAGAAAGCGCTATTGAATGTAAACGAACATAGTATGGCCTCCTTACATTGGATGGTCAGGTCTCACTTTAAAGCTCTGTCAATTAATTTGAGAGTATGATTACAGACTTCTTTAGACCCATCCCATAGCTTTTTACCCAAATACAAGTGGGTTAAAGGTTCACTATATTGTTTAAATAGATTAGGATTACAGCTTTAAATTCAAGATTGGAATACTGGAAATGGAAGTCCAGAGCTAAAAAAGCTTTCCGTGTTTGAATGATGAAGCGTAATTGTTGTCCCTGAAGACAACTGAGGTCATGAGTTGTTAAAAAGCATTGATAAAACCATTGATAAAATATTCACTTTAAGTTCAATGTAAGCGATTAACCACAGGGACAACCGCATCATGTACAGTAGCTCATTGTCACTAAGCACGCAACAGCAAAATTATAATTGTAATAAATATTGGTGGATAGGTGAGAGGGTGTAGCAGTAGGTCTGTGTGTGGGTATGTGTGTTTGGGAGGTCAGGCTGTGTGGTCTGCTGATGCTGGGGAATTCCATACCCCAGATGAACCCCCCCCCCAACCCCCAAGTGCAGCCTAGCATGACATAGACACTGGGATGTACTAACTGGTTGGGGTGTGTGTGCGTGTGTGTGTGTGTGTGGGGGGGGGGGTTGGAATGTGAGTGATTGCAGCTTGCAGCATGGAGGAGTTACACATGGTTAAGAGAGAGGATATAACAAGCGAGAAACATTTATAATTTCTCTGAGTGGGTGACTTTTCCAAATATCATTGTCCAATATGTGGAGATGTGGCAACTATTTAACAAGTAAAAAAGAAGTGAACATTGGGAAATAAATGTAATTTGATTTCATTTATATGAAAATAGTGAATGTAAAAACTTTATAACCCAAAATAGATTTGATTTAATAGTCAAGAGGGACACTTCTATCCAATCCTTCATTTCACGTGGTGTACCACAGGGATTGGTGTCTTGTTCCCTCGTGCTTAAACATAGCTGGTTTGGGGAGTTATTACCCCCCCCCATACTGTACCTTATCATAATCAAAAATATAAACTTGTATAACTCCAACGTTGGTAAACAATTATGGTAAACAAACATTACTACAAGGTGTGGTTAAAAGTATAATTCTGTATTTCTGGACAGGCCTCGCCTTCATAGCATTTTTCCACAACCATCACTGAGCTTTTTCATTTAAAAACAGTTTGGGTGACTGCCTTTCTTTGCTTCAATTTAAGGATCCTAGCTTTAAGTGAGTCGTCTTACCAGAACGCAAGGTCAGTCGAGTTCATCAGAGCCAGAGCCCATTTTAGACACTAAATGGCCCCTGTAACCTTACCACTTAACCAAACACAAGATGCTTTGTGCCTTTTCACTCAGCACCTCTCCATTATCAATCATGTCAAACTCTCCGGTGACATATTTGTGTAAATAACAACCAAACATTGAATAATGCCCTTCGGGTAAATGTGTACCAGTGTCCAGAGTTTCTCTCTCTCTTTCAGGACATGTCACTGTGAGTTCTGTTCAAACAAAGCCTAAAGCAGGGGAAAATTCCCGAGATAGCACTGCTACGGTGTTGTCCAGCAGCATATTACGAATAAAGCCTTAGTCCAAATTAAAAGGTGAGAATATATGTTGGTAGTTTTAACTGTCTCAACTGGTTGCAAAGCACTGTAACAGTCAGTTGCTGGAGTCAAGTTGCGCAAATGGAGCAAAAAATAAAAAGTGGATAGATTGGAATCAAATTCAGATTTCATAGTTGGAGGAAGAGAATGATCAAATGAGGCTAAAGGTGAAATCAAAGGTGAATCAGTTGCAGCCTTCCAGCTTGACAGTATCTTTATCAGTCACCCGGCTGATCATATTACCTCTTAAGTGCTGAGTTGCCAGAATAGGGAGGACTGAATAGAAAATAGCAACCTTGAGGGCCTTGACAGGGACAGCCTCTAATTTACTGGGTTTATCAAGGTGGATTAATTCATTTCATCACTTCAGCACGGTTCAGCATGGTTTTATTTCAGTTAACAATCAGGGGCTATAGAAGAGAACTTTGAGGATTTGTCGGTGCTGAGCGATTAATTCTTTTTGAGGATGGCAGGGTTATCTCTACTACTTTCTCTCACTGTACCTTTATTTTTTCTACTTTGTCTCCCCCCTGCTCTTAGTAAAGCAACACTATATTCTTATAAGACTGAGAACCTATGGCTTTATGTTTTATTCAGTGTCTTAACTGAATTAAGTCAAGTGCCCCTGCAGAGGTCAGGCTCTATTTAACTTTAGCTTCTTGCACCTTTTTTGTAACCTTTTATTTAGCTAGCCACCATCTGTTTCTTTAAATCAAATTATTATTAATTTAAAAACAAATCCAACGTTATGGGGTCCAAATGGCAAGTTGATTGGCCTAGTTGCGTAGTTATGCAACCTGGTCTCAGGGGACTACGCAGACTATTTTACGTGAATCTTTAACAGCCAAATTCTTAAGATATATTACGTTAGCTATTGTAATGTTAGAGTAATAATCCAGAAAAAAAGGGTAAGCAGCGTTTCAAACCAGGGACCTTTCACTCCACAGACAGTTGCTATGCCCACTGCTCTAAACAGGAACTTCCTATCAGAGGCACCGAGTAGTAGTGATGGCCAAACGAGGCTTCATTAGCGTTATTTTAGCAGCAGGATATTATGCTGGCAGCACTCAGATGTTCTTTATCACAATAAAGGCCATCATTGAAATTTATAAGGGCAATATAGTTAACAATGTAGTCTGTAAAAAACAACAGACAAGAACAACATTGGAATGGACATTAAACATAAAATGTACCAACTAGATTGCTAACTATATTACCTTATATATTTCAATGATGGCTTTTATTTTGAAAAAGAAAATCTGAGTTAGCGCTGTTAGCATAATATCCTGCTGCTAGAAGAATGGTAATGAAGCCTCGAATGGCCATCACTACCGAGTAGTGGTGTTACAACATCAATATGTTGCAAGTTATTTTCTTCCTAATCCTAACCCTAACCTTAACCCCAGTGCCGTGATGCCTAACCTTAACCCTAACCTTTACCACAGTGCTTTGATACCCAACCCTGACCTAACTGTAAAAAAATGTTAAAATGCATTAATTACATATTGTAGGCCAATACTAGTCCTCCAACATCCATAAACCCTGTGTGGAGCAACGGGCAATGTGCCTGCCTTCAGAGCTCAACATCGCCAGTTTGAAACACCGCTTGTCTGTTTGGTGCAAATTTGTAATAAATGATACGTTTTCGTAACATATGATAAATTTGTCTGGCATTCATATCATATTATACGTTTTAATAGCGTTCGTAACATATGTTAGGTTTTAGCCAATTCGTAATGTATTATATGTTGTGGTAGCACATTGTAATGTAACCTAACGTAACATACCATACAAAATCTGGTGCCATGGATTTATGTAAAATAGTCTGCGTAGTCCCCTGAGACCAGGTTGAGTTATTCTAAGAGCTTGTTTTTTATGGGTGACAACGCAGGAGTCAACAAACATAAAATAAATAGCAGAATGTCCTG
>JACXGI010003136.1:0-65548 GCA_016801175.1 Esox masquinongy | reverse complement strand
TTTTTTTTAGCAAGTCGCCCTTGGGCATACACAACCCGTAGGAAAACTTTGTCTAAAAACACTAGTTAGAACTGAGCGGACCACCCACTGTATTTTTGTATTGGTTAGTAGTCAGCTAAGCGGTTCTTGAGGCAGGCAAGTTCAGTTTAGGGGTGTTTTGACTATATTATTTCATTTCTTGGGTTCAGCTCAGCTCCTTTTCCCTTCCCCCTTTACCGTGTGTTTATAATATACGTTTTATGTTTGACGGTAGCTTTGGTTGCCTGTGTCGTTTGTTCTCACTGTTCATTTACACTACACTGATTTGCATGAGTTTTATGTTACGGGTCTCTGCACCAACCACCCTAGACTGCTAGAGCCACAGGGTTCGTAACACTGACACAGAAAAGACACTGTAATCCTGTCATAAATCATGATCCGCTCTTATGTCCTGTCTCCCCAGACCTTGTCCTGAAACAGGGTGTGAGGGTCTTGATTAAAAGTGAATGACCCAATCTTGATCTATAAATATATGTTACACTTTTACACAGGGAAATATAGAATCCACATACAATTTCCATCTTTTTGTACTCTTCAACTCTCGTCTGTACTTGATATACTCTCAAGGTATTAGTTACAATTTTCTCTTAAGAATCTCTACTTTAAAGAAAGTCTCAACCTAGTGTCAATTTGGCTTTCGACCTATTTGCTGTTTGAGAGATAAATTGATGGTCGTAACCAATCAAAACCAGAATAATGAACACAAATTATTCAGTGTAGCCAAATTAGAAAACACAATTTTGATAATGTCACCAGTAAATCTGTTTCTTCTCTAAGGAGCCCCCCCCCCACACACCCACGCAGGTGTTTGTGTGAGTGAGTAGCGCACTCCAGGGGGTCTGTACCTCTCTTTACAATGTAGTCTATGTAAAACTTCTCAACTTGGTTTTCTAGAATAGAACTTGATGCAGAATTGCTTTCTCAGTTTCAATTAAAACATAGCAAAACTTAGTTAGAATAACAAAATGTGCTCCCTGCATGTTTTTACCCGCTTATTCCATAATGCATGAGATTAATATGATTAATTCTAATCAAATATCACACAAACTGAACAGTCACATACTCATAGTCACTATTCATCCCATCAAATTAGTTCTTTCTTAGCTAAACCAAATCAAAAATGGTAAGATATATTCTACTCAACCATAACCATGTTAGATTTTGTATCAAACAAACTATTTCCAAAAACCCAAATTAGACAAACACTGTGAACGGACACTAAGGGATGCCAATTTTCTGTTATAACTATGGAAACAGAAAAACTCAATTCTTCATGTAACTCTTTAAATACCTATTTAATTTGCTTTGAACTCTAAGTTCAAGTATTTTTCATCATAGATAATCATTTCATACATTCCCCCCCTGCTTTCACGACAGAGTCAACGGAAAATGACTCCATGCGTGAAAGCAGAACCATTACAGGACAGACATGAAAAAAGAAAATCGATAGTTGGGATTAATCTAATAATCATACAGTAAAGAGTCGCAAACTGAATATCCATAAAAAACAAAATTGAAAATGATAAAAACATCCACAAACAAAATCAAAAACAACACGTGCCTCACGGTCACTTGTGTGAGGGAATTATAAACCATATAACCCATAGACAAAGTTGTCTCACCCAGTGAAACTCCCAAATTAGCATATCAAAATGTGTATTTCCACAGGCAATGGCCAAAGTACATTGTGACAACAAAAACATCATGTCTCAATTAACCTCCCAAAGTTTGGGTAATTTCTCCAACTTTGATGCATGTCTATTTTATTCCAAATAATGGCGGTCAGCAAAAACCAAAATCACAACTTTCATGCATATTTCACGCTTAGACACCAAGAGTGTACTAATCCTCAACAATGGGGGATGACTTTAGGTCTCTACCCTCACTACAAGTATGTTTCAAAACCATACATTTTGACATGAAATCTATTTAGAGGAAAATATATTTTTAGCTTGCACTTAACGTTTGATTAACCCAAAACTGAATATACTCATGTTGGGAAAATTACCACAGGTGAGACCACTCAGAAGACTTGAATTTAACCCATAGTAATAGGCTACTTTTTTTTTTATTTTTAATGGGAAAGGTAGGTAGAGGCCATCCGAGGGGGTCTGCCCCCCTTCCTGGAGCCCAGGACTTATCCCACTTGTGGCAGGCCATAAAGGCCAAATGGATTATTTAAAATGTTCATGAAACGTTCATGAAAGTTTCCACACAAAAACGTGACATGGTCTGCAGACTATCTGTAGTAAAAAACGTCATGCTTTCAACTTGCCGATTTCCTACAGTAACTGAAGGTTCAGAGTTATTACCCTACTCATCTAATATCGTTGCTGTTTGTAAAAAAAATTGCCTATCTTATCAACACAGTAACAGCAGGGAGAAAAAACTCTCAAGAAAGGCCAAGTTAACAGAAAACAGATGCATGATGTCACTAAAATCAAGGTACAATCAGTGAGTAATCCTAAGGACACTCAATCTAGATCTCTAAACACTGTCACAGCAATCTACCCCATTTGTCAATTTGCCAGTGTACCATTGTAGAATCTAAATCCCAATAACGAGTATCAGACGTTGGTTTTAAAACAAGTATTATCCCAGTTATTGCAAATACAAACAAAACGAAACCAAATCATTTAACCAAACCCAATTCAACATTGAAAATAGGACATCTAATTTTTACGGCCTACGGCTATTTGGGGAATAAACGGGCTCAGGCTATTTCACTCTATGTTGCAGGCCAGGACTATATTGAATGCGAATCCAGTCTACATGGGAAACAGCGTGTGTTCTTAACTTTAAAGACTATCGCCATGTGGTTCTTCATTCTACTACCCCATACAAGCAGAGAGAAACAATATTTCAATACATTATAATGAAACCACGAGACCATGTTTTACCAAATGAGGAAAGCATCATTGTACCAATTTCCAATTTATCACTCGGATGAAATCTAGGAAATTAGTCTTGCATTGAATCCTAAGTTATCAGACGAATACCTCCACGTGTGCCAGCCACCACCACAACAGTGGAAGGCACATTTCAATTTCACGGAATCGGCGCTAAGGCAAAAGCCTAAAGAGCGGGCCTCACCAAAGAATCACATTAACGACGCAATGCATGCGGTCACCCAAGTGTACACCAAACAAGGCAAAACCAGGCGAAGTCAAAACTTCCAGGTTAACAACAATCTCGATGAACGAGATCAAATATTCCACCAAGGAATACAAAATGCAGCCAATCGGAACCCTCGTGCACAGGGAATACCAAAAAGGAAAAATGCATTTACTAGGTCGACCATAACCAGGTATTGACAATTCAATTACCCGAAAACCATTATATACAGGAGTATCCCCTACTCCATCTTAGAGCCTCTGAAATTGGTGGACATCTAGCCCGACAAGATCTGTGAGGGCCCCTGAGTGTAACAAGTGGTCGTGCCCTACCACACGGATACGTAACGGTTAACCTCACAGCACCGGTTAGCTGTCGGCAACAGGTTCGCTCCCAACTCACAGCCCCGGTTAGCTGTCGGCAACAGGTTCACTCCCCCCGTGTCGCCAGGATTTCAATCCGAGGACGTTTCACTGCTAACCCACAGGGACCGAATCTCCCCTACCTACAATACAGGTCGTACGAGGAGACATAGGGGCTCAGTTCCCCTACTGTCGAAAAACAAACGAGGCATCTTACTCGCATTTTGCACAGACAGTTGCACAGAAACCAATTCCACCAACAGAGAGCTACTTAAAATCCTGCACGAATCGCCCTGCAAAGACAGCATGGGAGTGGTACCACTGCTAACAGGACATGGAACAACAACGGCCTTTTCTTCATTACAGTTACTACAACAGAAACTCTATTTTAAAAAATCACTCCTACAAACCGTATTTTCTCAAAACCACCTATCTACTTCCACAAATCCATGAAACCTGACATACTAAACCCAATCACATAGTGTACTAAATTCTATGAAAGGCTATAATGCCTGCATCCTCTAAAACATATCAGAAAAAAAGGAATGATCTCACCAGTGGATGCTTTCCGAACCATCCCCTCTGACGGTCAGCACCCCTCCCCCAAGCAGTTTAGCGTTCCTGGGTGTTCCCGTCGGGTCGTTTCTGCCACCGGAATAGAAATTGCCTCAATTCTTCTGGCCAGCCCCTCTCATGTCCACCTCAGGACAGTCACGAACCCAATGTACAGGCGAACTACAGCGGAGGCAGGCATTATCATTACGGCGGCGCCGAGCATGGCCTCCCCCTCTACCCCGGGCCGGTAGTCTTCCATGGACGTTGCTGCCACAACCCCTCCGTTCCCCGTTTCGGTGTTTCTTTGTCATGTTCCACGTAGGCCCCCTCAATATGTCTGAAGTGGGGCAAAATGGCTGAGCCACTACAACAGGGCTACAGAAAACGGGTCGACGGAGATCATGGTCACAAGTAGAGTCGACTACGGCAACCGCGAGGAAGCGTTCGCTACTGGGGTCACGGCGCCGAGCCGGATGGGACGATGCAGCACTCCGAGGACCCACAGCAATCGACGTAGAGCCACCGAGGCTGGCTGCCGAGGCGGGGATTAGGTCCGAAGCCACCGACACGGCTGGCAAAGCCACTGGGAAGGCCGCAACTGCTCGAGGAGGAACACCGCGGAAGGGTGGGAGCGGGTCAGAGGGACAGTCAGAAACAACCTGAGAAGGGAGAGCTAGAACACAGGTGTCAATAAACCCAACACACTGCCTAAATCTCTTATCTGTCTCTTTTTCCACATACCATAAGCTTTCCAATCCACCTTGCCTCTCCCGGTCTGCAACTTTTTAATTTTCCCCTGCTCGTATTCATCCAACTTCACTCTCAATCCATGCAGCCGGCCCTGACAAAAACTGCCATTCGACGGAAAGCCCAAAAGCTCCCAAAGATACAGTTGTTCACATGTCCAGACACCATAAACGTCAGACATAATTTTTGCCGGTCCATCGTAAACGTGAGAGACCGGCAAAGATTTTCTGCCGCACTTAACCATCATTAAACCCAGCAAACCTAAGCGTGGTGAAAACGCCGGATCCAGAGCAAACACCATGGGGTCGTCATGCCACCACCAGTCACTCTGGTACCTCGATTAACGTGCCCAGCATGCGTTAATAAGCTCGTCAGCCCTTTCGCGAGATATTCCTTACACCAGTGTTTTATACAGTGGTCCAACCACCGGACTGTTAACAGTTTTCTACAAGGTCTAGCCTTATACTGCAGATTTTCAAGTGTATTGTGCTCTTACCTCCTGAGTTCTAAATTTCAGCCCGGGTACCTGTACTGATGAATCCCAAAAATCATTTAAGCCGGGCGCCCTGATTCTCACCCCTTTCGCAGCCAGTCCACGATCGGGAGAGGATTTTAGGCTCCGGGACCCAATCTCCGGCCGTGCACGGTTGACCCGCTAGGATATGATTTCTAGACATCAGGTTAAGTAACCAAGGACGAGCTCCCAAAGTGTGATGGCAATTCCATTGATAGACACTCTTAAAGGAGTAAGTACAGAGACAAAATTCTCTTGCCACAATTAATAGTTTATTTGCAAATAGAGAGACGCGTCAAACGCTTACAGGATAATCATCTGAGGAGTCTCTGAAGCATTTAGAAATACATTCAATACTTATAGAGGAATGGGTGGAGATAAGAATCTGCATGGTCGCACCATAAAAACAACACGTTCCTTATCCATCTTACCCCCTGTTGTGTATCTTCCTCTATCCTGTCCTAAAACCCATTGATCTGTATCTACCCCTATCCTGCTCAAGATTTCCGTTTACCTCGACACCTCATACTTCCTTTCCCACAGCACAACCGACATTCCTTTTCTTATCTAAACATGGGGACTCAATACTTTAATCAATAAGAATACATCAAGAAATTTCCATAACAGTTTTCATCAAGTGAACATGACCCCTAGCCTTCCCATCACTCCTATGTCGTAAAGGTCTTGTTTCCAGGTGTTATGACATAGTAGAAGCGCCATTTGTGATTGGGCAACAAGGATTAGACCTACAAAGGATAAGTTGAATTCCCCATTACATGACGTGCGTAATGGTACACCATGGCTTAGTCAGCGTTGGCCAGTTTTGGTGCAAATCTACTTTTGCCTCACACAGGCTGTGATCCCCATAGGACCACAAACTATGTACTGATCGCTTTGTTAGAATGTCTGGATATTAGCTAAAGTAAACTGTATGATTCTAGTGATTACCATTCTGGATATTTATAGAAATGTACACTATGCGCTCAGTCAGTGGTGGTCAGTTTTTGTGCAAATCTACTTTTGCCTCACGCAGGCCGTGATCCCCATAGGAACACAAACCATGTACAGATCGCTTCATTAGAATGTCTAGATATAAACTAAAGAAAATCGTACTATTCTAGCGATTGCCGTTCTGGATATTTGTAGGAATGTACACTATGCGCTACTTCCGCAGATCCGTGGATCGAGACCTGGAAGGGTATTAATCCCCAACCCTTGCCCAGAATGTCTGGAGGAAGGTGGTGTAGCTGTGGATTGTGCAGTCTAATGCCAACCGAAATGGAATAATTTTTTTGCAACGAGTGGGAACTATTGATTGCAGTGTTGGAGAACATGAATAATCCAGTCCCTGAAACTGAACTCTGTGGTTGATCATCCGGATTTCGCCCCCCTCAAAACTCCTGGGGTGCTGGAGACTTTATTTACATTCCAAAAATTAACTGGAAAAGATGTTCTAGGCCAGAGGGACCTAATGGCCAGCTCTCAAAAGAGTAAGTAGCTACCTAACACTAGCAAGTGTATAAGGCACAGCTATTTATTTGGATACCATACATGGGGCAATTATATTGCTTTATATTTTTATGCTTAAAGTTCACTCCCACCCCAATGACATCATCGCCGAAGAACAGGAGCTGTGCTGAGTGGCTATATGAAATAGTTCTAGTGCCGGTTTGGATTAATCAAATTCCGCCTGCTGTTTGGTCGGTGTACAGTTTTAAAAATCGATGGTACCGCGACAGATTACTGAATATAGTGAATGGAGGAGTTTTCCACTTGCAATGCAGCTTTGCTGTAGTGGGATATACAGTTTTCATTCATAAATTTGGACTAAGAACGCTAATTACAGCCTGGGACAGAGGTGAATAATGGATGGTTGGAAAAAATGACTATGTGCATTCTGGAATAACTTTTGGCAAGTGAATTTTTAGAAGAATATGATTTTTGGATGAACTATCCCATTAACCTGTCAGTCTCTGATGAATGTTTACTTAAAAAGTGGCCAGAAGTTTGTATACATAGCCTAAAGAAATGTCTACTTCTCCATAGATTGATGAACAGTTTTTCTTCAAATGTGGGCATAGGGTCCAACAGAAGCGAGATGAGGGAGTAGCCTGTACTAAACAGGCACCTTCGTTATAGTCAGACTGACAACAGTTTCTCACTTAAACTGCCTATGCTTTGTCCACGTTGATAGCCCCCTAGCCTCTTAAACCAGCCCTAGATTGTCTGTATATATGTACGCTACCGGAGCATCACGGCATGCACTTCCAGACTCACAAATATTTTTTTTCCTCAGGCCATAAGGCTTCTCAACCAGCAACTCTGAACTAGGATTATTTTGATCACATGAACATTCCAAATGCTCTGATGTCTTTCTATGGACATTCAGTGTGCAACAGAATATTTGTATGTACCATTCATAGGCATATTACACTTATATTTATAATATTCAATACACCTACCCATATTGTTCATATATCCAATTCTACACTCTTTAAAAAATTGCTGCTAGTTTACATTGCTATGTATATTGTTGCTATATTTTTGCTTTGTATATTTCTTAATTTTTACTCCGTAGGTGTCGTGTGCCATGTCACAAGAATTTCATTGTTCAGAATGACTTTGTGTTATTTGGTGCATTTGATAAATAAAAGACTTTGGCTTTGACGTTGAAGTTACAGCCATGAGTGTCTTTGAATTCATCTCTACTATCTTTGCACACCAGGACTGTGCTATATTTGCCCATTCTTCCTTGTAGAATTGATTGTCAATGGTCAAATGGCATGGTGACCACTTATGGAATAACTAAGGGATGTTCTTGGAAATCTACTTCCCTGTAGGTCCTGTAGGTTTTCTCTTCAACCCCATTTGTGACTAACCCGGTTAAGCTTTTCATCCAGCTATTAGCATCAGGTGTACTAAATTAGAGTTGGAGAGAGAAAACCTACAGGGCAGATCTCCAGGAACAGGGTTGGGCAGCACTGGACTACACTCTTCAAGTCATTCCACAGATTCTCGATGGGATTAGGCTGGGGCTTTGACTAGGACATTCACCTTGTTGTCCTTCAGCCACTTTACAGTTGCTTTGGTGGTGGGATTTGGAACATTGTCATGTTGAAATTTGAACCATCCTCACATTTTCAACTTCCTGACAGAGGGCTGGAGGTTCTCAAGAATCTGTTGGGACTTTACACTGTCCATTTTCCCTTATATCCTGACAAGTGCTGCAGTCCCTGCTGAAGAGAAACACCCCCACAACAGGATGCTGCCAACACCGTGCTTTACTGTAGGCATGGTGTTCTTTGGATGGAAAGATGCATTGGGTTTTTGCCAGACATACAGTTTTGCGTTCAGGCCAAAAAGTGACATTTTGGTCTCATCTAACCACAGCACCATTTGCACTTGGCCTCAGAATCTACAATGTGCATGTTGGCAAAGCTCGAACAAAACTTGATGTTACATTTTTTGAGAATCTGCCCTCCCGTAGAGGCCAGTTTTGTGGAGCGCTTGTGATATTGTGGTCAAATGCACACTTTCACCAGTCATTGCCATACATCCCCAAAATGTAGTGCACCCCAAAATGGTTTCCTGCTTATATTATGATTATATATTCTTCACTCCCACACCATTATTGTTCATTGTAGGTTTAACGTTTCTTTTGTCCATGTTCTTTTTAGGAAAGCATGGATTATTTCACAATCTTTAGTTTGCGCCTTAATGGACACATTTTAAAACCTATTTAAACCCCTTTTTGTGGCATTTAGAGTGTCAGTATTAATTTGTCAGTTTCAGTGCAGCCACCCATGTGGTCTTTTTGTTTTGGGTAATGTGACAGAAGTGATTGATTAATTACTTGTGCTTTCCGTATCTCATTCTCATTGGGGGCTCAGCCCCCCTACGGGTCAAATGCTAGAATCACCCCTGCTTTCTAGAAGATGTCTAGTGTCCTTGCCATATAAGCAGTCTGCACTCTTTTGAATGAAAAGTTCAGCACAGCCCCTGCACTCTGAGCAAGTCAGCTTTGGTTCTAAGGACTGCCTGCTGATATGTGAATTGCTTCTGCCTTGTTGTTGGGATTTGGAATATTCTAGCTGCCTGATTTAATTGGTTGAGATAGAGTATCATTATACACAGTTGATCCCCTTGAAAAACCTTTAATCTGTCATAAATAACTAAGTTGCTCTGGCAAATGTCTGATAAATTACTAAAATATAAATAGCAGAAACAGAAAGAAAAATCCTCAAGAAAGAGTAAGATACAGTCACAAGAATAAATGACAGCAATCAAATTACATTTACATTCACATTTAGTGGCCACTTTATTAGGTACAGCTATCGGGTAGAACCCAGATTTGCCCGCAAAACAGCCTGAATTCTTCTTGCATGGATTCAACAAGGAGTTCAACAAGGATGGAAACATTCGTTAGGGATTTTGGTCCATGCTGACTCGACAGCATCACACAGTCCCTCCAGCTTTTTTGGCCAGACAATCATGCCACAAATCACCCATTCCATCTCCTCCCAAAGATGCTCTACTGGATTGTGATCTGTTGATCATACAGGCCATTGGAGTAAACTGAAGTCCCTGTCATGTTCATGAAACCTACTTGAGAGGATGCATACTTTGTTAGATGGTGCTTCATCTCCAACACACTAACTATCCACAGATCAGATCTTTACCAGTATGTAATTTCCTCTTGCAATACTTTTCTCCATTCTACCATGGACAAACCTCTTCCAGGAGGAAATTACATACTGGTAATGATCTGATCTATGGACCTTTACCAGATCTTTAACAGATCTCAAACCTCCTTATCATGTATGCCCCCCAAAAAAGAATACCTTTACCTAAAAGCACAATGTTTCATGTTAACTGACCGTTGACCCCCAGGTCCCTCAACAGTACAGTCTTCAGGTCCAATACAATCCTAATATTACAAAATAGAGAAGCCATTGTTGGGCTTCTCTACAGATGTTTGTTAAATGCCACATTTGCTGCGCATTCTTCGGTAAGAAAAAAAATACACAGTAATATCTTAAATTGTTTAGGTACAGATTGATATGTCAATTGTTGATCACATTATTTATTATTGAGACAACCTACTAATCATATAAACTGTAACATCCATCTCAGTAATGGTTGGAAAATATTTAACTACTGTACAAATTAGATGTTTTTTAAATAAAAAGAAAATGTATGTTTGTATAGTATAATATGAAATAACCCATCAACGTACCAGCAAAAACTGTTATTGAAACAAACAATTTTGAGAACTGGCAAATAATATAATGGTGTATGTGGTTATTAGTAAGCAAAAATATTATTCAAAAGGCCTGCGATCAAAACATTTTGCACAAAGTCAACCCCTCTCCTCTGTCTTCTCTCCCTGTCTTTACGTCTAGGTATCCCTCTGTCGTGTCACAAATAAATCACGGTGCTGATGGTTTCAGGGAAATTAAAGGGTCCGTATCCTTAACCTTTTAAAGGCCCTTTTTAAGAGAAAGTACTTGTGGTATTTTGCATGGCATCGCCACTTCTCAAATAGCACAACCTCTCACTCAGGAGACACAGAGGGAGAGTAAAAAGAGAAAAAGAAACAGAAACAGAAAGAGCTGGAAAGAGTTAAAGGAAAAGAGAGGCTTAAAATGTGAGAAAAAAAACTAGAAGACAAGGATGAGTTTTACATTTTTAGGGAAGGCAAGAGGAATGCTCCCAAACCAACTTTAGCATCTCCCCGGTCCTGCTCCCAATGGGTCTATTGAGAACAAACTGCTCAATTCCATTGATGCATTCCTTCCTTTATAGTATTTAGATCCAACAAGACACACACAAACACCAGAAAGTGAAAAGGAGGATTGGATGGCAAAGAAGCTATAGGGATACAAAGATGACAAACAGCAAAAAGGTTGAAGCAATAGGCTTCAATCTAAGAACACTTATCTGGTGATACAACATAATTTAATATTTACAAAATAAACAATTTACAAAAATAGGTCACTTGAAATAATCTCAATTATAGCATCTGTAGCTTTCCCTATATTTTGCAATCCGAATAAAAAAAGTAATTATTTATTTAGTTTTACTAATGCTTCCCAAAATGTCATGTAGTTTTATTTACATCTTATCACATTCAGATCTTAATTAATCTTTTAGTCAACTACACTGATCTAAGAAGGTTGGCAAAATCAGTGTGAGGACAATATCGGGACAAAGGACACATCCTAGAACCAGGTATGAACAGCGAAACACATCAGAAAATGTATTTACATTGTTTCTTTAATGAATCTAGCGGTTGTGCACCAATCCAGTCCTCAAGTCCATTAAAATAGTTGAAAAGTGAGATCTTTCATCAACGTTCAGTTCAAATATGATCACTAAGTCTGCATTTTGTGACTAATTTCTCCTCCTTTGAATCAGTTCTGAAGATGTCCTTTTTTGGTAGTTATTGATTGTGGGTCCTCAGGATTATGAAATAATAACACCTGTCTCATTTAATAGTCTCTCAAAAGGCTGGCCCCTGATAGGCCAACCAAGGTCAGTTCTTTTTCACTGTCTTTGTCCTGCTCTGAAACTTGAGGGTTGAGATGAAGGTTTGCTGATATGCCTCCTGTCCATTGAAGACAGGAATGATGGGAGTAATGGGGAGTTAATAGGGTGTGTTTGTTTCTCAGTGTGCACGTGTGTGGCTGCCGGAATGACTAAGAGCCATTTTGCAACTTACCTCACTCAACTCAAAATTAAACTCTGGCATAATTGGACAGTCACTTGATTAAGTTGTGGGGCTGCACGTATTAACTGAATAGATACAGGAATGCATGGTTGGGAAACAAGACTGGAACGAGGTTCTCCACCATATCTCTTTGAAAGGTATGGATAGAAAGTTGCCTCTCCTTCTGAAATCTGAAAGATTCTAAGGACAGTGTAATCTTGATTTGTCAAATAAGCAGTGATGGACAACACTGGAACTTCTGCTGCTTGTTAGCCCACACATCACCATTATGTTCTGATTCTAAGGCACCAGTTAGGTGTACATCGATCTGTCAGAGCGATATGTGTGCCATCGCCTGCCTTTCCCTTCCCTATTTACAAGTGTGCATGTCATTCATGCTCTCACACTTCCGACACCTAACGTAACAGCACCAAACAAACTTACACTCGCACCTCTCCACATTCCGCACCACATGTGTGTTGTATCCTCGTCCGCAACAGAGCAAGTTACAACCGTTTGGTCCGACCGATGTGCGGTTACAGCGACGACCTCTAGTGCCCACCACGCCCCAGCGCCGGTCCTCCAGACAGTAGTTAGGAGACTTGTTGAGGAAGATGAGTTCGTCCTTTCCGATGGGCACGCGACGCTGGTCCTTCTCCTTTCTCCTCACCTTCCTCTTGGAACGATCCAGCACCTGCACACTGCTCTCATAGCGCTCCTTCAGGAAGTTGCCCACACGCTCGAACGATGCCATGGTACGCCAGCACGTCTTGACGGCGCACGAACCCGACACACCATGGCAGCGGCAGTCGGTTGCCATTGTCTTGGCGATAGCCTGAGAAGGGGAAAGATGCAAAACATGGTGTTAGGGTGCATGTTCTGGCAAAGTAGTAGCCACAACTCTGACAGAGACTGCTTTTTGTTTACACAGAACACAAAATACTTCCTTTTGAATGCTGCATTATGGTCTCTAGACACTGCAACTAAGTACCAGCCCTTAGGTGATTGCATTCTGATTCTAACTGAAGTAAAACCCTCCCTGGGCTCTGTAGAGGTGGAACAGAAGGAACACTGTCATTTGAGTAGACGATTTTCCCAACACTAAACCTTGGGACTCACAGTACTCTTAAGATGACCCCAAAACAGCCCGGCTTTCCTCTGTTTTCCAATGTATCTTCACCCTCCCTTTCCAGTCAGTTTAATTGGAAAGCAGTGTTTGTGTGTAACTGCTGTTAATCGCTGCCATTGTATCCAATCTGAGCACATATCCATTTCCCTCTCCAGTGTTGAGGAACTCTTGTCAGTGACTGGTTTATAAGAAAGACAGATCGCAAGGGTGTCTTAGTTCATGCCAATTAGATGGCCTTGTGTTTCAATGAATGAGACTGGCCATACCTTTGCTGTCACGCCTCACCCATTAACTCATATTAGGAAGGATGAGGATGTGTTGAACATATTCTTTCCTTCTCTCTCGTCCCAACTGAGCTTGCCCCTCTCACACTGCCCTTTTTGTTCTCTCTTCCCTCCATCCTGTCCTTTCTGAATAGCTCTGCTTTTTTCCTGAATATCATTCCCACTCTCTTACAAACAACTGACACACACTTTCTTGAACATCTCCTGAATGTATTTTTAACGGTGTGTGATAAATTATATTACCTCTGCATGGTTTTGTCCTCCCTAGTCTCCAGCCCCCTGTCGGGTTGATATCCCATGACTGCACTGCATTATGCCTCAGATTCCTTTCATGGTTCTAGTTCAGTACTGTCATATTAGTCATTGATTCAGACACAATGAATCATGCACCTGCTAAACAAGGCCTCCCACAGTACACCCCAGAGTACCTGTTGTGCTGCTGTTTGTGTGTGTTTGCGTGTGTATGTGTGGGTGTATGTGTGTGCTTTGTAGCGTGTCTAAAACAACATATATTATGTAGATGTATTTGTTCTGTACAATTTGCGTGTACTCCCTACTTTGTTAGTTCTAGTCATTGTCACACAGTCAGTGTGTTTCTGATTTAACTAATAGGGACAAAAATGTCCTCAAACCTGGTTAAATAAGAAAAGTTGACAAACATTTTTTTCCTGTCCTTATTTTGAAATAGTATTTTTTAAGTGTTAGGTTCAGGGCTAAAGTTACAGTTGGTGTTAGGGTTAGAATTAGGCATTACCGGTTAGGTTCATAGTTAGACTTTACAGCTTGGTTAAGTTAGGTAATTGAGGTTAAGGTTAGGTAAGTTGAGTTTGATGTTAAGGTTAGGGTTAGGCTAAGGTTTAGGATTAGTATAAGTTTGATTTTTGGGGGCAATCAACATTTGTCCCCATTTAGATAGCTAAGTAAATGTATGTCTGTATCATGCAATGTATCTAATCTAACGTCGGAATTCATTGTTGCACTGTATTTTTAGATTAGATTAGATTCAACTTTGTCATTGAACAAGTACAGCACAACAAAATGCATTTTTTCTGTACACGTGGTGTGGTCTCCATACTGTGTGAGTTCTTCACCCTCAAAGAATGTGTTAGTGTGTGCGTTTATGAGTGTGCAAGTGCGCTGCATCTCACCTGTCTTCCGGCTTCACTGTTATGCTGGTTCATGGTAAGCAATGCGTCCCCTCCTCTGGCAGAAGACATATTCTGCACTGCGTTGTCTATGAACTTCCTGCTGAACCAGGTACCATACTGGATATGGTCTGAGCAGCCGCCCCAGTGCCACCCTTCGGTGGGCGTGCCTGTGCCCTGCAGGCTGGTGTCACAACCGCATTCTGTCATATTACCTGCGCTGCAGGAGCGCGTCACTGCATGGACCAGTCCTGCAGACATCACCGCGTAGATAAACGCGGTCTCCTTTGTCCCTGTTATAGAAATTGGCAGAAGTAGTTAGGACAGGAAAAGTTGACACTTCCTATCCCATTGTTCAGATATTTCTGCCTTCATAACCAAATATAAGGGGAAGAAATGACCAGTTTTGTAGTCATATAAACACCTGTTAGCGTTAGATGCTTTCACCTTCATGTACTATTAGCCAAAATAGGTATCAACCATAGACTACAGCCATCATGATTCTAATAAATTGTGTTCCAAAACCCTATCAACAGAATGATTTTTAAAACGTTTGATGTTGCATTTTACTACCAAAAATGATGGTTGAATAATTTCTGTTGTAGATCAGCATATTGGAGAAATCAAAACTCATGTATGATAGATGAGTTTACCCGTTTACCAGCTTGAGGGGCGTTTGAGGCGTGTTAACTTGGTTATGAAGGGTATTGCCCTACAATATAATGATAGGTCAGGGTTTGGCTAACAATAGAGTAGTTCACACTGTTAATGTAAAACAAAGGGCAGGAAAAAGGATGTAGATTTACATTAGAAAAAAATAATATACAGGGGCTTATTTGTTTACACACACATTAGGGTTCTCAGCGTTGCCTGTGTATTACAGTAGCAAACCCAAGACATTATAGTGTCTGAAGTGAAATGTGAGTTTAGCAGACACATAGCGCCATGGGAACTGTCCTGCCCTGTGTTAGGGGGCATTGGGTTACACTTCACAGGTTAGGGGCCACAACAGACCCTCAGAAGACAGACAAGCACTGGCTCTAGTATCATTCTACTGATATACCAATGATCAAAGAGAGAGAGAGAGAGACTTGCACGGCTGCAGACAATTACTCAGCTGGAAAAACAATCATCCTATGTATAGGATCTATACTTGGAATTAGGACAGGTTGGTACATAGATGTAGCCTCAGTGATAATGGTATTAATGTTGCAAGTAAGAACATCGGGAAAGCTGACCACATAGCATACAAAGTACATTATGATATGTATAATATATCCACACAAGAGAATTTAGCGACTCCAGTATGGTGGCCTTCTGGTATGGTGGCAGAGAAAAAAAAAAAAACATATCTGAGACTGGCCAATAAAAAGAAAAGATTAAGGTGGGCAGAAGAACACTGGACAGGGGAAGAACTCTGCTATGAAGGTCAGCATCCCGGAGTCGCCTCTTCACAGTGGACGTAGAGACAGGTGTTTTGCAGATACTATTTAATGAAGCTGCCAGTTGAGGACCTGTGAGCCATCTGTTTCTCAAAGTAGACAGTAATGTATTTGTCCTCTTGCTCAGTTGTGCACCGGGGCCTCCCACACCTCTTTCTATTCTGGTTTGAGCCAGTGGGTGCTGTTCTATGAAGGGAGTAGTACGCAGTGTTGTACAAGATCTTCAGTTTCTTGGCAATTTCTCACATGGAATAGCCTTAATTTTTCAGAACCAGAAAAGACTGATGAGTTTCAGAATAAAGTTCTTTGTTTCTGAGCCTGTAATCGAACCTGTCAAAGTGTATGCTTGTTATGTTTAGATAACAAAAGACCATCTGTTTATTTGTACACAGGAAGTCACATTCATTCAAAGCGCAACATTAAGTAGCCAATGGCTTTACAGTAATTCTGTCCTCTATGTCTATAAATGTAAGGACAACTGGAAGTTTCTTTGAGATGAGAGCTCGAGTTTGTAAGAACGAGTATTGACCCACAAACATTATGAACAATCGACTATCGAATGCTGCAATAAATAATTGAATTACTCTCTCCTTTGACGATCCGGGTATGCGATCATTATTTCAACCACTATACAAAACGGCTGATTTCTAACAAACCCACAATTGCTGATGCTGAAGATACTGAACTAGTCAAAAGAAGGCCAGTTTTATTGCTTCTTCAATCAGCACAACACAATTCAGTAGTGCTAACATAATCGTAACAGAGTTTTCTAATTATCAATTTGCATTTTAAAATTAAAAATTTGGATTAACAAACACAACGTGCATTGAAAAACAGGAGTGATGATTGCTGATAACGGGCCTCTGTATGTCTATGTAGATTATCCATTGAAAATCTGACATTTCCAGCGACAATATTCATTTACAATATTAACAATATCTACACTGTATTTCTGATCAATTTGATGTTAATTTAATGAATAAAAAATTTGCTTTTCTTTTGAAAACAAGGACATTTCGAAGTGACTCCAAACCTGAATGGTAGTGTATGTATAGATAGATTATCTCTTTTCGTTACTATATATATACAAATTTGTTCAAGCATAGTTCTTTAATTTTACAATTTTTCCATATGTGTTATTTCATATTTCATAGTATATATAGTATATCCATATAACATTGAATGGTTGTCAATCAAGGGTACATAACACTCAGAGATGGGCAGTATTTATGATACATGTATTTAGAATATGTATTTCAAATACAAAATAGTATTTTGTAAATTGTATTTCATAAGGTTGATGAAAATGGCTTCATATTTTTTATGACAATACATTGGTGTTTTGCATTTTGTAGTTTAAAAATACTGTAAAATACTTTTTGAGAAGTCTACATGACATCCTAAAAATGCTGCCTCTGATTGGTGCCTACTCAGACATTTGCCCAGACATGTTGAGATCAGAACAGAAAATGTATCCATAACCAAAGAAGAAGGTCAAGGTGAGAAATGTGTAGGTTGCCAGCTTTCTACTGAGTTTTAGCATAAATTGGCACAATTTTTTACAGTTCATGTTAAGTTTTGGTGTTAGTTTTAGTAGCCTAGGCTAAATCATAAAATAAATAAATGCACACACGTGGGCCTTTTTGTCATTAACACTCAGTCAATCACACGCTTACACTGTCACCCACACTCACATAAGTTTGACTGTTTTTGGAAGAACTTTTGAACTGATTTGGAATACCTGGTCTGTAGTATTCTCTATTGTATTATTCTCAATTGGAATTTAAGTAAAAGTTCTTACTACACTATTAATGTGTATGTGTCCTCTATACCTATATTCTGAGGCTCTCAATAGATTCAGTGGTTGGAGTTGGGTTAATACTCCTTGACAAGTTCTGTTGCTACTTTCTGATTACGTTTCTGGCTACATTTTAAATCAAAACATATTGATAATTTAACAATTGTTGACCAAGTGCTAAAATGTTTTATTTTCAACTTCAAATAGGCTTCCAATGATAAATAAATAAATAATTGATTGCTAAATGATTGTACCCTAACAGAAGTAACTGTTTAGTAGGATCATGATTTTGCATACCATTGCATGAATGACTGCCTGACACAATTTATTATTATACGCTGCTCAAAAACATTAAGGGAACCAGGGGAGAAAATCTGATATCAACTTTAGAGGGGACAATTACATGAAATATTCTCAAGAGCAATTATTGAGGGGGACACCAAAAGTAGTGCTGTAATACTGTTTTAGTTTGCGCCATCGGTTGACTCACTACTGTAGCTCTACTGTAGCTCTCATAATAGCTATGTGCATTGAGTGCCTCAGACGGTAGACATGAACACGATCACCTTGCCAGCTAATGAACACTACATTGCACTGTAAGCTTAACTCACTGACTCAAACAACTGCAAAACTGGTTGATTTTACTGTAGCTAGTTAGCAAACGTCAGCTAACCGGTAGCTAACAAAGTGTGACCTGTAATTCAATATAGTGAAAATGAAGGCTGGTGATGGTTATGTGTTTTATTGTATTGAGTGTGAGAAGTAAAGAAATGTATAACATATCCTTTATTTGAACTACTTACTGAAAGTCAGCCACCAACGACAGACTCCATCAGATTCCCACCCATGCATGCACTGAACCTGAACGAGGTACCACTGTTCAGGGCTGGGTCGGGGCAGTGGATGAAACCATTGTGAGGCAGGGGGTCGCAATCTTTTGAAACCTAAAAACACGCTATTAAACGTCGATAATCGGCGATAGGTGCTTTCATTGCGTCATATTAATATTATTGAAATTACATAGTTATGCTTACAATGATATATTGTGGGGGACAAATTATAGTTTTCTCCAGGATGTGGGGGTCGTGTCCCACCCATCCCCCCGGGATTTCCGCCTATGAAGGGTACACAATCATCACAGTATAACACCAATTAAACTTCATGGGATGTCAATCTGTCCAGTTAGGAAGCATAAAGTGATTGTGAATCAATGTCACCTGTTTTGGTGCAAATGAAAGTGAAAACAGGTGCACTGGAGAGGCAACAGCAAGACAACCCCCAAAAATTGAATAGTTTTGCAGGTGGTGGCCACAGACAATTGCTCTCTCCTTATCCTTCCTGACTGATTCTTTTCTAGTTTTGTTTTGCTAGTGTCCTTGTCACTACTGGTAGCATGAGGCGGTACCTGCAGCCCATTCAGTTTGCACAGGTAGTCTAGCTCCTCCAGGATGGCACATCCATACGTGCCGTCGCTAGAAGGTTTGCTCTGTCTCCCAGTACAGTCTCAAGAGCATAGAGGAGATAACAGGAGATGGGCTGTTGCACAAGAAGAGCTGGACAGGGCCGTAGAAGAGCATCAACCCAGCAGCAGGGTTGATGCTGCTCCTTTGTGCAAGGAGGAACAGGAGAAACAGGAGGAGCACTGCCAGAGTCCTAGAAAATGACCTCCCCCGGGCTACTGGTGTTTAAGTTTCTGACCAAACTGTCAGAAACAGACTCCAGGAGGGTGGCATGAGGGCCCGACGTACTCTAGTGGGACCTGTGCTCACAGCCCAGCACTGTGCAACTCAATCGGCAATTACCAGTGAACATGACAATTGTCAGGTCCACCATTGGCGCCCCATTCTCTTCACAGATAAGAGCAGGTTCACACTGAGCATCTATGACAGACGTGAAAGAGACTGGAGTCTTGGCAGTGGGTCAGTGATGGTCTGGGGAGGCATATCCTTGGAGGATTGCACAGACCTCCATGTGCTAGCCAACGGTACCCTGACGCTGTTAGGCATCGGAATTAAATCCTCAGACCCATCGTCAGACCTTACGCTGGTGCAGTGGCCCTTGGGTTCCTCCAGGTGCAGGATAATGCCCAGCCTCATGTGGCCAGAGTGTGTAGGCAATTCCTGGATGACGAAAGCATTGATGCCATTGACTGGCCCTCACGTTCCCTAGACCTGAATCGCTGCATCTGACGCCGCCAAGTAGCACCACATACTGTCCAGGAGCTCACTGATGCCTTGATCCAGGTCTGGGAAAACATCCCCCAGGACATCATCCGCCGTCTCATCAGGAGCATGCCCAGATGTTGTCGGGAGACCATACAGGCACGTGGGGGCCATAAACACTACTGAGTCACATTATGAGTTGCCGTGATGAAATTTACGCAAGTTGGAACAGTCTGTGATTTCTATTATTTACTTTAATTTTCGGTGTGAGTTCGAATCCAGCCCTCAATCGGTTGGTGGTTTTGGTTTCCATTGACCGTTGTTACGTTCAAGTCAGGTTCAGTTCATTTTGTTCTCAACAAATTACACAAAGTACAGTAAAGACTTTGATCTTTAATTAGTTTCCTTCATCGAGACTCGATGTGTGATTTAAGTGTTCCCTTAACCCTCATCCTACCGACTGGGGTACCCGCAGACCCCTGAAGTGTACTTTTTGTCATACCTCACAGGTGGTTAATTCTATCATTCCAATTTTTCATGACTTTGTCAATCAATTTGTTCCTAATGACTTCATATCATTGTTTTCAATTTCTGATTTAATTAGTGCTTTTTAAAAATACCAATGTATTGGGATCCTATGGGACCCGAGTGAAAAGCCCCCAATTCCACATATGCAGTTTTAATAAATTGAACTATTTATTGAGTTAATGTTTCCCATAGGTCATAATTTAAAGGATCACAAACAATCGGGGGGGGCTCTGTCAGTCATTTTGAAGGAGACAGACACAGATGCAATAGACACAGATTTCCTACCATCAGGCAGGTGGTACAGGTCTCTTTGTTCCCGCACCAGCAGGCTCAGGAACAGTTTCTTTCCAGCTACTGTAACCCTGCTGAACTCTGTGACCCAACACTAATCATACCCACTGCCCACCGCTTAGTACTGCCTCTCAGGGACCTTGTTGCACTACTCTCTTTGTACTACTGGACTCTGATAAGTCTGATAAGGATGTTTTCAGTTGTTACATGTACATGTCTACTTCCGGAACCTCATTGCTCATTGCTATCCCTGTATTTCAGTTGCACATGCTACCTTGCACCTTCAATTTGCCTTCATTGCACATTTAGAACTTCCATTTGTACTTGCATTTGCCTTCATTGCACATTTATACATCCCACTTATAACATACATTGGTCTTAATTGTTTCATTTGTACATTTTTTGCACTCTTCTATTTGCACTTCTGGTTAGATGCTAACCGCATTTCGTTATACTGTATTTGTACATGTTCAATGACAATAAAGTTGAATCTAATCTAATTTCAATTATTTTATATTGGGGTCAAAATGACCCCAGTTGGTTTCACCACATAAATATATTACAAATAATGTTTACTTGAAATTACTGAAAACGAAATGATATCAGAATCAAAGGATGGTAAATAAGCTTTTAAGTACTAACGTGGATTTTTCTTGGTATAAAAGCTGCAATTTGTATTACAGAAAAGTATATATTTTTGTTTTGCACAATATGCAAATTAACTGTAACTTTCCTAAAATAATAAGTTATCTTTTTTTTCAAATAATATTAATTACATAACTAATAATGTTTTAAGAAAAAATAAGCTAACATTTTGCTATAATCGTTGTTTATTACAGTAGTTTATTCTTGGGGTCCCCAGGGACCCCGGTTGGTAGTCCATGTATGTTAAATATGTTGGTAGGATGAGGGTTAATTTTTTTGATCAGTGAATTTGTGATCAACAATCAAATGATTAATTACTTAGAAACTAGTTGCTATGAATAAAGGTGCCATCAGTTGTCTTCTTATGAATGACTTGTTTGTCATTGAGTCAGTGTTGCTGATGCAAAGTAGGCCCTTCATTACCAAACATCAAGTAACTAAATTAAGATACAATTATGAGTCATTTAGCCAACTGTTAGTTAAACATTAAACTCTTGGTTACTTTAAAACTAACCTTCATCTGGATGATCACAGGGATATGTGAAAATTGGTATGTGAAAATGGTTGCATATGTCGGATTTATCACGACTCGTTATGCAAAGAAAAGCTGTTGCTATCAAACATAAGTCAACTTAATCAATGGCGTCAGTGTAGTGGTGAAGGGATAGATCAAATAGGCTGATAAATGCAAGGTTTGCAAAGTGATTTCATGCTCCCATGTAAAAGTATTTTTAGTGATTTCAAAATACTAAAATACAGTAGTTTATTTTAATACAGGGTGTGGATGCTGTATTTTGTAGTTTATTTTGATACACTTAAAATTAAGGTATTGGATATCTTATTTTAAAATACATGTTGATGTATATTTGCCCATCTATGATAGCAATTTTACTTGAGTCAATATACTTAACACTTCAGTCAATATACTTTCTTTGCGATTTCTTTTTTCGTCAACTGTTCCATTGCATCTTAAACTTCTTACATATTGTATAGAAATTGTATAGAATTGTGTTCATTTTGCAGCATGTTCGGTTGAATTTGATGCTTTGAACATAACTTGTTCATCTGAAGTGAGCTCTCTTCTAGTTAACGTCTCCCTACTATCCATCACCCCCATTATTGGCCGTTTCTAGTGGTGGGAGAAAAAAATCCTTTCAAGTTCGAAATGTAAATGCCCTGGAAAACAAGGTACCTTTTGCTAATTGTTTTAATGGAAATTGTTTTAGACGTTGCAAGCCGTGAAATTGGACTTGCACGAAAGACCAGAGGTCATGTAATATCAAAGTGCTCATTCTTTTTTTTTTCTTTACCAGAATGCAAGAAAGGCTAGCTACAAGTTTCACTTTACACTTCAGAGAAGACTATGATCTGTCATTTGTAATACAAATAAAAAGCAATTATAATGTAATTCAACAAAATAGTAAGGTGGCCGATAATAGCTGGGTCATATTTTTTTAGCTATGTCACTAACCAACCAATACCTGAACATATAAAACATATTTCCTCTGAAATTTCAAAAATGGTCATTAATGACATGCTAGCTAACATTTTTATGTCACTAATAATAATCTTAAACATTGTGACTTGACCAAATGATTACTCGGTACAAGATGTTTTTCAAAATTGCTGTTGGATATGCCAATAATGGGGTTATACAAGATTAGTTAGTCTATGTTCAATTCTTCGGTTTCAACAGAACACAGTTGCAAAACCGTGCGTGTTTCACAGATTCATATTTGTTCGGGTTTGAAGTCATCAACATATTTCAACTTATTCTATTGAGAGGAAGGGAGATCCGGTTATTTTTTTTTTTTTAAGTATGATACATTTTATTAATGACTTTCCGAGATGAATAGGCTAATGACTAAATCTGTTTTGAAATGATTCAGAGAAATTGCATTTTAGCGTTTCATTTACTATAAACTATAGTTGATTTTTGTGCCTTTTGATGGTGTTGGATGGATGAGGACAGAGAACAGAGTAAGGCATTAGATCAGTGTCTAGTACAAACAATGAGACAGATATACTTTTAGCCAACCTTGACCATAAATGACCTTCTTTTGATAGATTTTGCGTCCATTGTTACTCTAAAAATACATGATGAAATATGTTTTGGGAGTGTGCCCAGACCCCCCTAAACGAGGATTAGCCCCCCTATCCATGAATTTCTAGTGACGTCCCTGCATACAACTGTGTAAATTGGCTATAGAAAGTGTTATATACCCTGCTTAGGGAGAGTCCCTAATGTCTATAGGCTATTGGTAACTAAAAACTAAGCTCAACCTTTCTAAAGAGCATCTAAAAACCGAAATCAGATCTCACAAAATAAAGTATAACCAAGCATCTTACAAAATATGTTTTGCACTTTAATTTTAGGTTATCTGTGTTGCTTCATATTTGGTTTAACCAAATATAATGTAATCAAAAGCAAGATCTTCCAAGATTTAACTTTTAAGAGAAATGTAAGAAATGCTTTTAGACCACGAAATAATAAGCATGTGCGCTCAATGAAAAAAATAACTTTCTTTTACTGGTTAATGTACATACATACAGTATGTATTTCCATACAATTTTATGATGCAATAAAACAAACTTGATGGTCCGTTTTTATCAGTTTTGTTTTTGGTCTTAATTAAGTTAACGTTGATAGATGTGTAAAAAGGAAAGAGATAAGCGGGGTATAATGTTTCATGTTTAAATAAAATGCTTAATAGCTAAACTCTGCGTAGCCTACTTTTGGGAATCAAAATGCAAACACATTTTCGGAGTAGAATCTGAAACAAAGAGACGTGTTTTCCTTTGTTACAGGTCGACCATGAATCTCCTAATTACGATCATCTTGGTTGGTTCAGGACCAGAGGGAAGCAGGACTTGCTGTTGTAAGACAACACTTGACTTGACCGTGGATAAGTGGTGTGTTGAGACGTTTAAACCGAGGCAGAAGCGCGCACCGCTGTGTTCATGTCTCTCTTGCCTCGTGGGTAGCAAGGTTTAGGTGCTCAGCCAATCAAATCAGCTCCCCTCTGGCCAACATGAAACTTTTTCATGACTCATGTTAAACTCGCGAAAATATATGGAAAATTGAATACTCACTACATAGGCGGAAATCCCGGGGGGACAAGACCCCCCCCATCATAGGGAAAACTATGATTCCCCCCCATTATATAACTGTAAACATAACTATGTAATTTCAGTAATATTAATAAGACACAATTAAAGCACTTGTGCTGATTATAGACTAACACAGGTACATTGCGTGTGTGGGAATTTGACGTCTGTCGTTGGTGGTTGACTTTCAGTAAGTACTTCAAACAAAGCATGTCAGACATTTCTTTACTTCTACCACTCAATAAAATAAAACACATTTCTAACCGTCGCCAGCCTTAATTTTCTCTGCATTGAATTACAGGTCACACTTTATGTTAGCTAGCGGTTAGCTGATGTTTGCTAGCAAGCTACAGTAACATCAACCAGCTTTTGCAGCAGTTTGATTTTGAGTGAATGAGAGATGCTTGCAGTGCGGTGTACGTACTGTAGTGTTCCTTAGCTGGCAAGGTGACAGTGTTTGTCTCTACCATCTGAAAGGCACTCAGTGCACGTAGCTAACGTGAGGTTAATCCAGTCAGTTTGTTTTATGTTGGTAGGGTTCACACACAATAGCTGAATTTGCAGAGCTACAGTAGCAAGCAAACCGATAGTGCAAACGAAAACAGTATTTACAGCATTACTTTTGGTGTCCCCCTCAAAAATTGCTCGAGAAAATTTTATGTAATTGTCCCCTCCAAACCTGATATCAGATTTTCGCCCCTGACTCACTACCAGAAATAAAGACCCTTAACTGGGTTGCAAAAAGAGGGCATGTTGGAAAGTTTACCAGTGAACACGAAAATGTTGACAACTGTGAAGGTATATTTAAATTTTATAATATCTAGTGGTCTTTTGTTGTCCTTAGGATAATCTCAGTTGACTATCTCTGACCGTCTATGTGGCGTTATCACATGTAAAGTAAAGGAAATATATCAATCTGATTATTTGAAACTAAAAAAATATTTTCCAAAATATAAAGCATCAACTTAGTAAGTACCACTGGAGTTCATTATGACAGTTTAGATCAAATCCCAAAAAGCAAAAAAACAACAACCCACCTATTGTTATGTACATTAAATTTAGGTACAAGCTTTTCCTTACCGCTGGTTAGCTCGTAGCCGAACACAGTGGGCTCCTCCGTAGTCGAACAGTTCCAACGCTCGTGCTTGAACTGGGTCTGGCACTCTGCGATGCCGAGTCGCGCGCCGTCTTTGATGCTAGGCAAGAGATATGTCTTTCTCTTGCACAGGTCCTTTTGCTTATGCGTCAGTGGGAGATTGGCGCAGCCCAGTTTCTCTGGTATTCCCACGGACGTTATTCCCA
Source organism: Esox masquinongy (assembly GCA_016801175.1). Lineage (NCBI taxonomy): Eukaryota > Metazoa > Chordata > Actinopteri > Esociformes > Esocidae > Esox > Esox masquinongy. The sequence continues at coordinate 39,674 of JACXGI010003136.1, read as the reverse complement.
GCCACCTGAGTGACACAGCAAGCAGTGGAAACAATAAGTCACTTTTTAACCCTCTTTCGTTCCCAAACTTGATCGCTTGTATGTGTAAATAAATGTTGCAATGAGACAAAAACCCAACCTTAATTTTAGAATGAAATATACTTACATCCAGCTGGCTCGACAGCAAATGGGGTACACTGAAAACAGTAAGAGTACCAGAAAGCAAATCTGATGTACTCCACAGCCGCTCCTCTCCATGACCACTTCATTTACAGGAGCCGATTGGCCTCAAGGGCACTGGGGATGGGTATGTACATGGAACTCTGCGTCGGTGTGCCGCACTGGCTCATGCTAGCTCAGAAGCATGGACTCGAACAGAAATAATCCTTAATCGTTGGTTATCTCAACCTCGAGAATTTCGGTAAAACAACATCCATGGGAAGTGAAATAAGGATGTGGGGGAATGCTGATTCTAATCACGGCGTTCGGTGGCTGATATTAGCCAAGTACTTGTAACCTTGAGGTTTAGTGGTGACAGGATACATTTGGATGATTTCTCAAATCGCAGTTTTATCCTGGACTGGGAGAACCCACTCAAAGCATCTCTTACCGTGCGCTCTAAGGATTCAATTGGCCTACCCACGGTTTCATATTCAGCAGACGCGCCTGTCCTACGCCCCTTTTGGACGGACGCACAGAGAAAAACCGCTTGCCGCTGCTCAGCTGCTAAGGATGAGTTTGAGACGCGAACTGTTCAAAACCGCTATGGGAAAAGTAAACCTGTCATGTCAAGAATGCGTGAGGGAAATATAGGTCGGGCAAGCCATGTTCAGTCTTAGTATATGAAAACAAAAGAAAGAAATTGAGAGTTATTATACCATGGATGATGATACACGCTAATTATTTATGGTAAACTACGCATGGACAATATGGCCTAATGTTTTACTAATATAAATGCAATCTTAACTTTTGACAAGAAAATATATGCTAAATTATATTATTTTTGTGTTCGGCTACTTCCAATTTATTGCATATAATAAGCCTAATAGAGGGGAAATCCTTTTTCCGGTATTTAATTGTGTAGGATTTGTAATATTTTTACATTGTTTGGGCAGTACGCACAGGTTTATCGTCCTGTAGAATTTAAAGGAACAATCTGAGAATGGTACGGCAGTTGTTCTGCGTATTACACACATTGTAAACGGAACAGGGCAGTAGCTGTAGGGAATTATGGAATTTTATGAGTAGAGTTTCACACAGGTTCTGGACAGCTCGGAATGTAGCCCCATTTGAAAATAAATGCAATTGTTTTATATTAAATAAATAGCTTTGATCATATTCTGAATGAAGCAAATATTCAAAGATATTTGAGATCCCCCCAGCTGTGCTTTAGCAAAACTTCATAAATGAATAAACTGTCCAGTTTTTCTGGATGTCTAGGGAAATATAATGGAAGCATGGAGATAAAAGCTACAATTAATTACATTATGAGTGCAATTGATTTAATTCCAGAAAATGTTCTTTGATTATTTTAAAACACAGCACATTTTACTGGAATGATAGTAGGCTTAAAAGAAAGACCCAAGTAAAGTATAGCTGTGAAAAAACAAAGTTATGTTGTAAATACTGTATTCCTGAAATTCAAATGCTTACCGTTTCTGATGACGGCGCTAACAATGACCAGTCATACAAAATATGTGAGTAGACTGTATATTGGTATGGACCGTTTAATGTGTTTTTTGTTCAAGTTTAATGTGACTCTCCATCTGTAGTCTCAATTCCTATGTTTGTGTTTACTTTTATATCACCTGGATGCAAATATTTTTAATTTGAGTATCTGTCATAAAAGAACAAATATTATTCATGTGAATATTATTAAAGCATCTAAAGCACAGCCAAAACCAATTAATTTATTTGAGTATTTGAACAGATATCAATGGAAAAACAATTTAATATATATTTTCAGCAAATACATTTAAATACTCTTCTCAAAGAGCATATATATATAAATTTAAAATACATTTAAATACTCAATGTCAAAGAAGTTGAAAAGGCACATTTTTATATACAAAAAATAATACAAAAAGTATTATTTTATCAATTAATTACTAAACGTAACATTAGAGGGGCAATATGCTATAGATAGATCTGGTGAAATGTTACTTTAAACCAAAAAATGCAGGACTCTCTCATTGCTCTATATCAGGGGTGCTCAGTCCTGTCTAGTCCTGGAGAGCTACAATCCTGTAGGTTTTCACTCCAATCCTAATTTTGCACACCTGATTTTAATAACGAGCTGGATGAAAAGCTAAATCAGGTAAGTCACAACTGGGGTTGAAGAGAAAAACCTCAGGATGGTAGATCTCCAGGACCAGGATTGAGCTGCCCTGCTTTATATCCACTGCAAACTACTAACATTCTGCAATATCACACATACCAAAACACTGAGCCAGGATGTACTAACAGTACTAACGCTCTTGGCATCCTAAGTACATATGGGATTACGCGTTTCAGGCCAAATTGCTGCTCAATCTCTGACAAGCATTTTAAAATGTTTATTTTAATTTTAATGTAATGTCACTTTTTCACAATCAACTATGGGCTTCATATTAGTGATTAAAAAGTGACATAAGAACTATACAGTACATGGCCTACTTTCAAATAACAAACCAAATCAATGTAAGTATACTGTATAATAGTATGTATATTCCTTTTGTTAACAATGATTTCATTTCATTTATTTAACTTAGGGATTCCTCGGGAATGGCCCATAACTTAACAAAACCCTCCAAATAGTTTTATTACAATATTCAATGGTTAGTTATTTCAAAGAAAGGTTGTCTTAAAACATGTTTTGAAATGTATGGAAAACTACTTGTGTAATATTTGAACATTTGTGTGTGTGTGTGTGTGTGTGTGTGTGTGGGTGGGTGGGTATTTGTTACAAAAAACAAAATCTCTGCAAACTGATTTCTCTCCATAGATATGATCTGAGAACTGCAGACAATAAGTAGAAATACACACACACATACACACACACACACACACACACACACACACACACACACACACATACAGCTCCGGAAAAAATTAAGAGACCACTGCACCTTTTTCTTTCCTTTCCAAAAAAGTCAAAAAGGAAGGTTTTGAGTGAGGAACAGAAGGGTTAAAATTAAGAGACCACTGCAAATTGAATGCTTCTGTTCCTCACTCAAAACTTTCCTTTTCAACTTTTTTGGAAAGGAAAGAAAAAGGTGCAGTGGTCTCTTAATTTTTTCAGGAGCTGTATATGTATATTATTACGTCAGTCCTTCATTAGCATGTAAACAATATGCTGCGTGTTAAACTTTATACACTGATTTTAAGAACATGGGCACTGCATATAATTCTGTAGAAAAATAGATAGAAATATAAGAAAATCATACATAGTGTTGCTGAAACAATATCTTAGATTTTAACATATCTTTGGCATAGACAAAAAAAACATTGTGGTATCCACAGAAAAAGTGGATGGATGAGGTATATAAGCAAGGTGGTTGGGGTGTATTAGCCAATCCCCAAAAATGATCCAGTTGCAAAATGTTTCTTCAACCATTTATATTGGATATATTGTGGTTGGACCTCATATTTTCATATTTTCTGAATCATGTTTTACTTGTTTTAGCAAGTAAAACATTTTGCTTGGCAGAAGGAATACAGAATAGTACAGTACATCCAAACTCCAATGGCAAGAGAAAGGCTTTTGTGTTGCCTATAGCCACCAAAGTCACACAGCAATATCCAACTGGAAACCTCTACCTAGGTTAGGACATGACAGGGGGCCATTGTGTGGGTCAATCAGAGGAGGTCTGTGTGACAGACAGTGGGATTGTCTATTTAACGGCAAACCAGTCAGGACTCTCCTGTTCACCAGCACTTCCTAGATGGAATTACATCTCATTCTTTGGAGAGATGCTTTTATATGCGCACATGCACACACGCTGGTAACGAGGGGTGGGTCTAATTTTTTATGTCACTCATACACAGTCTACTCAACAGGATGTGAGAGTACACCTGGTTCACCGCTCCTCTCACGTGATAGGTAGAAGAGTTAGACCCTGCCCATTTGTTCTGGTCCTGCAGGGTAGGCTGATCACTGAAGCCTGTTTCAGTCCCATTGGTTCCGGTTCCAGGTTCCTGGAGGTGTTGAAGGATTTTCATCTTCCTATACAGGGGAGCCTTGGAAAAAGATAGCTTCTCCACCTTCAGGAAAAACAGTGAAGAGAACCGCATTAACACCTGACATCTAACACAATTTCTTGACACAAAGCTTTGAATACAAGAGGCTAGCTAGCTTGAAAGTGAGATCCAGTACTCTCATTTTAACTAATTTTTTGTCAACACTTTCTTGGGTCTCACAAAACAGAGCGTAAAACAACTGTATCGTCACTGTCTGGGGTTTCTCAAGTGTAAACCTAGACAGAATAGAAACCCTCTGCATGCCCTCAAGTTCTTGGGTTAGACATGACTTAATCAACACGTTAGATTTACAGTTGATGTACATATTTTTGTACATTAACAGCTGATGTACATATTTTTATAATTATAATCAGTATAGCATATCTCCATGGAAAGAGATGAACAGAGTTTTGAGTGTAGTAGTGCAGGCAGATATTTACAATCACTGTATGTGTGTACATACACTATATGGCCAAAAGAATGTGGACACCCAACCATCACTCCAATATGAGCTTGTCAGACATCCCATTCCAAAACCATGGACAAAACTATGGAGTTGGCCAACTCTATGCAGCTATAACAGCCACCAATCTTCTGGGAAGACTTTCCACAAGATTTTGGAGTGTCTCTGTGGGAATTTGTGCCCATTCAGGCAAAAGAGCATTTGTGAGGTCAGGCACTGATGCTGGACAAGAACACGTGGCTCGCAATCGCCATTCCAATTCATCCCAAAGGTGTTCAAAGGGGTTGTGGACAGGGCTCTGTGCAGACCACTCGAGTTCCTCCACATCAACCTCATCGAACCAGGTCTTTACCGACCCCGCTTTGTGCAGTCCTGCTGGAACAGGAAAGGGCCTTCCCCAAACTGGTGCCACAAAGTTGGAAGCACCCGATTGTCTAAAAATCTTTGTATTCTGTACCATCAAGATGACCCTTCACTGGAACTAAGGGGCCTAGCCCAAACCCTGAAACACGGCCCCAGACCATTATTGTGACGGTGAGGTGACGGACAGCTCCGTCATCTCCCGCGTTTCCCAGTTTCCCATGGATCATGAACTCACCTCGGACTCCTTCATTTGTCTTGTCTCCAGTTGTCACTCACACCAGGTCCCAATTAGGTCATCAGTATGTATTTAAATGTTTCTCCTCTGCTCCCCTCATTTTTCGGTCATTGTTGCTTGTCTCCGTATGTTCCTGTACGTGGTGAGTGTTTCGTTTTTGTGTGTACCTTTTGGTTTGCCTTCAGTTTTGTTCAAGTGCTCGGTGTTTATTCAAAACATGAAGGCGCCGCCGCCCGAGCCCGCCGAGGACTGGCCGCCACCACCCGAGCCCGCGGCGCCTTCTCCTGCTCAGGTGCTGCCACTTCGTCCCGTGGCGCTCTCTCCTGCCCAGGCCGCAGCGGTGCCCTCTCCTGTCCCGGCAGCTCCGCCTCCCCGGCCTGTCCCGGCGGCTCCGCCTCCCCGGCCTGTCCCGGCGGCTCCGCCTCCCTGGCCTGTCCCGGCGGCGACCACTGGGCAGCAGGAGGGCAGCAGGAGGGCAGCAGGAGGCGACCACTGGGCAGCATTTCCACTGCTCTATAGTGCAGCGGCAGCGTGCTTAACACCACTCCAGCTGACGCTTGGCATTCCGCATGTTAATGTGAGGCTTGTGTGCAGTTGCTCGGCCAAGGAAACCCATTTTGTGACACTCCCGACGCACAGTTCTTGTGCCGATGTTGCTTCCCAAGGCAGTTTGGAACTGTGGTAAGTGATGCAACAGATAATAGGAGATTTTTACATGCTACGTGCTACAGCACTTGGTGGCCCAGCTCTAAGACTTTACATGGTCCACCACTTCAAGGCTGGGCTGTTGTTCTTGCTAGACACTTCCACTTCACAATTATAGCACTTACAGTTGACCGGGGCAAATCTAGTAGGGCAGAAATTTCTGATTTGTGGCAAAAGTGGCATCCTATGACAGTGCCACATTTAAAGTTACTGAGCTCTTCAGTATGACTCATTATACTGCCAATGTTTGTCTACGGAGATTTCATTGCTAGTTGCTGGATTTTTTGCACTTGTGAGCAATGGGTGTGGCTGAAACATCTGAACTCAATAATTAGTAGGGATGTCCACATACTTTTGGCCATTGGGTGTTTATATACACTACTGTTCAAAAGTTGGGGGTCACTTTGAAATTTTCTTGTTTTTCGAACGAAACGCACATTTTCTGTCCATTAAAATAACAAATTGAACAGAAATAATGTTGTAATGTTGTAATTAATGTTGTAAATGGCTATTTTGGCTGTAAATGGCTTATTTCCAAAGCAATATCTAAAAGAAACTAAGAGATTAAAATAAAAATAAGAGATTAAGATGGGCAAACAAACACAGACACTGGACAGAGGAAGAACTCCGCCTAGAAGGCCAGCATCCCGAGTCGCCTCTTCATTGTAGACTGGTGTTTTGCGGGGACTATTTAATGAAGCTGCCAGTTGAGGACCTGTGAGGGGTCTGTTTCTCAAAATAGACATGCATTTGTCCTCTTGCTCAGTTGTGCACCAGGGCCTCCCACACCTCTTTCTATTCAGGTTAGAGTCAGTTTGCGCTGAGTACTACACATCGTTGTACAAGATCTTCAGTTTCTTGACAATTTCATGCATGGAATAGCCTTCATTACTCAGAACAAAAATAGACTGATGATTTGCAGAAGAAAGTTCTTTTTTTCTGGACATTTTGAGCCTGTAATCACAAATGCTGATGCTGAAGATACTGATCTAGTCTTAAGAAGGACAGTTTTATTGCTTCATCAGCACAACAGTTTTCAACAGTGCTAACATAATCACAAAAGGGTTTTCTAATCATCAATTAGCCTTTTAAAATTATAAACTTGAATTAGCAAACACAACGTGCTATTGGAACACAGGAGTGATGGTTGCTGATAAAGCAACATTGTTATAACATTAACAATGTCTACACTGTAGAGAGGGGTGTGATAGAGAGAGAAAGACATTCAACAGATGACTGTGACAAGTGTTCAAATTTCGATAATCGGTTAGATGATAAAACAAATATTGAGACTGGATGTAAGCTATGATGACATTAGTTGTGTCAGATAGCCTATTTGGTCTGACAAGTAAACAATTGACTGCTAAATCGAATCAAGCTGGCAAGGTCTATTGTTTAGTACTTTAGCAAGATAGGTAACCCTAATTGCTGCCTTAAGATTCAAGATAAGAGCATCTGCAAAATGACTAAAATGTAACTGTAAAATAAACATACTGAATTAGAATGTTCAAGGTGATATATACTGTGTTACTTTTGGGTACAGTACATGGTGAGAACTTGTTTTTTATTTGCAGACAAGGGTGGAGAGGGAAGGGGGATGTCACCTCATGGAAATGGCAGGCACACCGTCCCTGCAGAAACTCTTTGTAGCGGCCCATTGTGAGGATTAATGTGTCTATGACTTCATACCCATACTGCTTTGCGGTGGTGATGATGTTCTTGTTCTCTTTGTACAGTTTCTGTACTCCTCTCTGTGAATGTAAAAGGATGTTGGATCAGTCAGGAGGTTGAAGCCATGGATGGTTAGATGGCAGTATTTTACGTAAATACACATTACATGGTCAGCTATTTCATTCGGTGGCTTGGCGCTAGCAGGTTTACCAATTGTACAATATAACATTAAAATTCAAGCATTCACATATGCTGGCTTGTTGGTAGGATGCATGGGTTGTATGGGTATTTTATACATTTGAATGACAAGACCTTCCAGGGACTAATTGCTTTCTATTACATAACAGTCCCCAAAGTATTTCAATGATTGATGAAACAATGTGTTTGGTTCACACGACAAGACTCATGGAACAGTTTAAATGTATTTTCTTTATTTATAGTTTTTTTTTTATAGTTGCTTAACTATAAAAAAAAGATGACAGGATGACTGGAGAATAGGCGACTGGAGAATGACTGGAGAATAGGCAATTACTGTCTCATGGTTATGTTTCTATTGATTTGCCCCTTCCTATTAACTGAAGTTTATTTTATAATGTGGCCTTTGCCAAAGCCAAATAAGCCTAATAAATTTCTAGCTACAGTAGCTATAAAAAAGAGCAGGAGGCAGAAAATACACAGTAAAATTATATTCTGGTGTTAACTGAATAAATAATGAAGTTGTTTCAAATAAAAACTTTAACCAAATATATAAGTAGGTTCTTTTAAGGGTTTGGAGTAATTCAATTCACTCAAATGTAATAATATTTCATATCAAGTGGCGACATCAGTTTACTAAGGTCATGGGGTGAGCGAAAGTGAGGTTATGTTCTGTTGAACGTGCTTCTTTAGATCAGAAAATGCCCCACACTTCAATCTATGATCTGTGATAAACGTAGGCTGTCCTAGTATTACTGTCATGAGGTATTAATATAATGATAAAAAAACTGTTACCAAGCTGTTTTTCTTTGATTTGCTTGCATTTTTGTTTATTCAACAGCTTGACGGGTTTGGTGTGTTTTGATATTGTTTATTCTATTAGCGCACAATAAACAATTGAGTGCTTTCTCTGGTACTTAACCGCAACGATTTTGCAGGTTAAGCCCTATGGGCGCCAACCATGGTCCATAGCGCTGAAAGTATCGAGCCTATTACCCCAGTGTTAACTGGTCCCAAGAATAAATGCGCTGTCATGCTTCCTTGGTGCATTTTTGCTATATGCATGTTGTGGAAGAGAGATATGGGTGGGGGTGGGGGGAGAGCCCACTTTGTTTTTGCAAATGGACCTGTCTAGTTCCACGTGTGTTGGAGCGAAAGAGGAGTGAGCCAAAAAAGAGCAGCAAAACAGACAACAAACTGAATGCACACACACAAATATGAACGTACCAGCGAAAGAGAGTGGATGCCATCTACCGGAAGATGGAAGCCCATGCCCAAAGACTTCACCACCACCATGATATTCTGTAGTTCTTCCCTGAGTGAGAAAAAGGCTGGGTTACCTGCGTCTCTGTGTCCCATGTGGCTCAGCTAGTAAAGCATGGTGCTTCCATAAGATTCTCACAGGGAGGTCTGTGCGAAAATGTATGGACTCACTACTTTAAGTCGCTCTGGATAAGAGGGTCTGCTAAATGAATAAAATGTAATGTAAAATGTCTCATCATAAATCATCTACTTTTGACAAGTGACAGACTGTCATCAATCACATGCTAATTATCATAATGAATCACATTGTGTGTACCTCTCCAGCACCTCCTTCAGGATCCTCAGATGGTTTGCACTGAGCCACTGGACACCTCCTGCCACCAACACCGTCTGGTGGGAGTTCTCCAGGGGTCGCGAACTGTGGACGGGATCACAAGTCAAAAAGACATCAGCTCAACAGAAAGAATAGTTCAAATGAAGAGTTTGATTAAAATTTATTTTTTAACGCTATGGCTGTCACATGCTGGTAGAGGCATGCACAACCACATGCACACACTCAGCATCTACTCTGCGTATCCTCTGGTAGCCATCAAAAACAGGTTGAGGTCACAGCTCAAAAGCCACAGTTGGGAGCCCTGCTGTGTTACATTACACAGTGACACTATTCCTAACACATGAGTCTTAAACAAAGACCCTGGCCCTTTGATCGCAGCAACTAATCAAGGCTTTCACACCATATGGGAAAGCAGGGTTAAGTGTGAGCCAAGCACAACAGCTGTGAGCCAAAAACTCCTATGGTAGAAATGTATCCAACACTCCCAGGGACTCACACTCCCTCACCTCTGTATAAGCTGTTCCAGGGCCCTCTGGAATGTAGGTCTGTGGCTCTTCTCTAGCCAGAACTGGGGGTAGTAGGAGTAGGAGACGTGTGTATGTCCCTGGTTGACATTGCGGTAGACCAGGGTATCATGGGCCTTGCCCCAGTCTTCCAGGCTAGAATTGACCCTCTCCATCAGGAAGTACATCATTCCCCTGTTGGTGGAGTCACCTATGAACATCACCTGAGTGGCAAGAATACATTTTTGGACTTGGATCAAGAACACCAGTGTTGTATTCATTAAGGCACACATATTTTCTTTGGGCCACAGAAACCCAAAACAGTACCTCCCTGCTCCAGACTGTTTTATCATGTTTGCTGCCTAATAAATAAGGCCCATTTATAGTTGAATTTCTACTTAAAAATGATTTGACTGTTGCTTAATGGAATGCACTTTTATCTTTAACAGCTGACCTTTATGGCAACTGAATCGCTGACAAAAAGTGGAACACTTGACAGGCAAATGCTTATAATACAACCCATCAACATTACACAGTATGACATTTTCAAGTGATATAAAAAGGGCAATGACAGTGTTTAAGTCAGTTTCGAGCTAAGCAAAGTGTAAGAAAGAACCTTTTAAAACAGAACAGAACCGAAATGATTGGACTGTAGTATAGAGTAAGAGGCTGCAAATGTATCAACCATCTTCTGACAAAAATATTGCGCAAATGATTGTGTTTACTATTTCATTAGGTTTTGACTTCAGGTACCACCACAAGGTGATGTAAATGGGGTGGGATATGAGAAGGATAGGAAGTTGAGAAGCTGTAAAAGATTTAGCTGCAATTTCACTTTAAGGTTAAAATTCTCCTGCCATCTTACAAACAAGACACTTTTAGAAAGTGTGAGATCACTTTTAGAAAGTGTGTAACAGATTTTTAAGGAAACAGTTGTTATTAAGAAGCTATGACTGTTGTTCCCTTTAAAAGTAAAGTCTAACTTGACCCCAGAATGAGAAGCCACACATTTAAACTAAATTGAACTCTGTTGTTACTGGAACTGTTTCACAAACTACTACACACATTTACTAAAGTTCAGACAGAAATGCCACGTATTAATTTAACCATTTATTGGAGAATTAGGGTAAATGTTCGGACTTTCCCCAACCAAAAGCCCTGGGTTAATGGTAATGTCCGTGCTATGCTCAGAGCACGGTCCTCTACCTATAGTTTTGGGGACCTGGAGGTTTGACCTACGGTATGACCTACGGAAGGCCTTCAGAGATTACAGGGATAAGAGTCCAACTACCACAGCTTTGACCTGAGACGCATGTGATGTGGACTGCGACATATCACAGACTATAAAGGGAGAAACAGAAATGATGCCCAGCCTGCTGCCACTCTCCCCGACAAGCTCAACACCTTCTATGCACGGTTTGAAGCCATCCCTTCTGGAAGCCTTGCTGAAGGCCAGGACGACTGTACTGATCCGCCCACAAAAGGAAACACAGAACCAAACAGGTGGAGGCAGAGTTGGTGTGTGTGTTTGCATGCTAGTATGACCATCAGCACATCAGAACTGAATTCAGTAACCTGACGATTAAATAGATAGGTATGAAATCTGATATTGTGATAGGAGCAATCCTGACGTCAGCTGATGCATAGCTGAACAATTACCACTCAGGTTTCCTGGCTGAGCAGGCTATACTAATACAGCTTTCACTTAGGAGTAAGCTCTACTTCTAAAATACCCACTATAGTGACTATGTACTCTACCTTGCATATCACTTCGCTTGGGTGTTTTTAGGCTTTACATCCTAGAAACAGCACCCAGGACGTATTCAGCAATACTGAGAGTGTTAATGTGCCTGCTCATGCAGTGTGAGGGAAGGTCCAGACACTAACATTGCAGTGCAGCAAACCTCATGCCACCCCATTAGCAGAACTGAAGTAATTGTGCTGAATATGAAAGGCTGAGCCAGTGTATTCCTTTTGTCCCTTAACCACTCCTCTGGTGCTCAGAACTACCATCCTGCTGGGTTTATAGACTTATTTATACAGAAACACATAAACTCCACTCTCTCACCTCAGCCTAACCATACATACCATAGCCTGACTTGCCACCATCTGGCTTCAATGAGATGGAGGGAGGAAGAGAGAGAGAGATGTTAGAGGGATGGCTTAGGCCTCAAATTAAGTGACAAGGAAATGTGCTAGACACTGCCTGTCTTGTTATCCTTATTGGATGATTTCCAACCCATCTTTAGAACACATGACAGCCTGTTAGCATAGAATCACATATCTACCCACTCTTTATTCAAACTCAGTGCTGACCAAGCAAGAGCCTGACAAAGATAGCTAGCTTCCTTACTGGTACATAAGGACATGTGTGTATGTGTCTTACAGTATGTCACATGCATAAAGAAAATATCAGAAGTCCCATTGAATCTGTTGGAACTGCAGTCTGGCTTCGTGTCTGGATTCAAGTTAGAAGCAGCTGGATTTATGTTGTCTTTTATGACTCAGCTTACCTGTCTGACACTAACCTCCGCATACCCCCTCCAGCAGTTGGGGAGCAAGCTTATCATTAATCAGACAGCACTGGTAGCAGGTTGTGGGACATTAACATGAGAGGAGAGCTAGCTAGTACTTGCCCCTAACAGAACTTCAGAGAAATGGCTGAACTCAGGTCATCCTATCTACATCTAAGAGATTTCTGTTTCTGAACATACTGTGAACGGGGCTTTTAAACCACGGTGTGTCGGTTATTCTCCAATGGCCTGTATATAACTATGGGTTTTAGCAAGAACCCTACAACAAGGCTTACCTTCTTGTCCCTCATGCAGTCCTGCAGCAGGGGCAAGTCCAGAAAAGGATGGTAGCAGCCATCGGGTTGCCAGGCAACCTCTCTCCAGTCACAGGTCCGATTGTCAGCACAACTGAGGCAGGGAACCACCCAACGACCTGGAGGGAATAAAAGAGAGAACGGCAGATATAAAGGAATAGAGAAAAGGAAAGGCCCAGATAAATAGAAGTCTCTTTCTCCAAAACCTAGCAAAAATATAAATGCATATTGCCAGGTGCGAGCGCTAGCCAGCATGGCTTCATACTGTGTCAGTAGGAATTCATCTCACACACACGTCAGCATTGCTCACCCCGCCGACATTTATTCGGTCCCCTACAATGGGGCATATTGGGTGTTAAGAGCAAAGTTTAACCTCCGAACATCTGCATTTAATTTAATCGGCAATGTGTTGAGTGCTTAAATCAGCCTTTCCTTGTAGAAGTACACACAGACACACACATGGTTTCATATGGACATACTTGCAAGTATGCTTACCCCATCAAATGTGCAAAAATACTAATGTGGCCTTAAAAGGTCATGTACCCTTAATACCTACCTGGCACAGCTAGAAGAGGACTGGCCACCCTTTAGAGTCTTCTCTCTAGGTTTCTTCCTAAGTTCCAATCTTTCTAGGGATTTTTCCTAGCCACTGTGCATAATTTATTTTTCTTGCTTGCTCTATTAAGTTTAAGGCTGAGTATCTGTATAAGCACTTTGTGACAACTGCAGATGTAAAAGGGGCTTTATAAAAAAGTTTGATTGACTTGATTGATGAAAGTAATAATAAATATAGTTGCATAGCAACAATGGACAGGGGCCTCCAATATGGTGAGTTTAGGAAAATGGTCTAGTAGGGTACACTCACACTGTATACCTGTGAGGTCTGTCACCAGGACGCGCCCTCGGCCCTGCCCTACCTCACCCGATGACAACCCACTTCCTACATCACTTGAACGCAGCACACTCCCTAGAGCACAATCACCAGAATTCTAAACACCTGTGCACGCACTCCTGTCCCTCATCATGGTCTTACATATGTCAGTCCATTTCCCCTGGTTGTTTGCGAGGTATTGCCAGTTTATCTGCATTCCGAGCGTTCATAGTGGTTATCTGTACTTGAGTCTCCTTACGAATTGTTGTTTATCTGTCTTACGACCTTGTCTCCTGCCTGCTCCTTTTGTACCGTTGCTCTCTGCGGACTGTCTACCTGTGTTTTGGATTACTACTACCTGCCTTCTTGACTTTGACTCCAGCCCGTGTTCGGTAACTTTGTGAAATAAATGACGCTTCTGTGCTTGGATCCAACCTCCTGCTTCTGTATTCATTACAATATGAATACAGACAAGCATTGAGAGTGAAAGAGGCAGTGGTTAGGCAGTGCTACGTCCATGGGATATTGTTGCATTGTATTATTGACAATGTAGATGTCATTGTTCAACATATTTTTCCGGATCACACTATATGGGGAGATGTATGAGGCAAAGGACAATGAGCATAGAGGGAAGCAGCTAATTATTAAACAATCAAATAATAAAAACACTAGGAATTAGAACACCGTAGAAACTGTACAAAAAAGAGTAAAACGTGTATGAAACAATGAAACAAAATAAAAACAACAGGAAGTAGAAAACAGTAGAAACTGTGCAAAAGAGTAAAATATGTGTATGAAAAAATTAAACAGAATAAAAACAACAGGAAGTAGAACACAGTAGAAACCGGATGAAACAAAATAAAAACAACAGGAATAAAAATATAGTACACACCATAGAGAAGTAGTTCAAAAAACAAACAGGGAATAGTGTAAGGAGTGAATTGGAGTAGAAAAGTCAGTACAAAAACTGAGAAAGGGCAAACAAAATAAACAACAGTAGAAACTGCATAAAAAACTAAAAAATCTATAGATGTAACAAGATAAAAAAACAGGACTATAGATATAGTACACACCATAGGGAAGTAGTTCAAAAAACAAACAGGGAATAGTGTAAGGAGCGAATTGGAGTAGAGAAGTCAGTGCAAAAACTAAGAAAATAAACAACAGGAAGAATAAACAGGCCATCTGCCGAATAACCCCCAAATGTTGAAGTAAGTGGATGTAAGCAATTAAGCAAAAGTAAGATGTTGGCAAACAATATACAAAAAGGCAATATGAAACTAGAGCAGTACATTTCCTGAAGAATATGTGGTGTGCTTGCTAGCTGTTTAAAAAAGTATTTATGGTTCAAAATAGTGTTTACCTATCAAAAGGTTTGGAGTCTGTATTTTTTAAGGTTCAAGAGATACTGTTGGTGAGGGTAATTAGCATGAATTAGCATACATGACATAGTCAAAGTTGATAAAAGTGTTACCAATGACAGGTCTCGTGTCTGTAGCTCGAACAGTTCAAATTATACAGCATAATAGTTAATTAAGGCTAATTACGCTAACTAGCATTTGTAAAATCAATAAACATTTCATCATATGAACTGGGGAAAGCCTATACATGTGAACCACAGTGGTTTCGTGTCTGAAGCTCGAACGGTTCAAAAGACACAGCCTAATAGTTAATTAACACTAATTACGCTAATTAGCATACGGAAAAACGATAACCCTTTCATAATTTGCTGTGGGGATAGCTTAAACGTGTGAAACAAAGTTAGTTTTGTGTCTGTGGCACGAACGGTTCAAAAGATACAGCCTAATAGTTAATTAATGCTAATTAGCATACGTAAAATCAAACGTTTCCTAATTTGAAGTAGGGATTCCCTAAACTGATGAAACAAAGTTGGTTTTGTGTCTGTAGATCGAACGGTTCAAAAGATACACCCTAATAGTTAATTAACACAAATTACGCAAATTAGCATACGTAAAATCGAAAAACATTTCATAATTTTCAGTGGGGATAGCTAAACTGGTGAAACAAAGTTGGTTTCCTGTCTGTAGCTTGAACAGTTCTAAAGATACAGCCTAATAGTTAGTTAACGCTAGTGGTCATTAGAGTTAGCATAAAGGGCTAACTTTGTGAAGTCATGGTTCAGTCGTTTTTTGACATAACAAGTAGTTTCATTGTCAGCCATGTTCAGAAGTATGGCCTAGAGTCTGGGAATATACTGGCAAGTAAATTCGATGTATGATTCAGAGATTTTAAAGGCATTTATTAGCATCAGCTTGTGTTGAAAATGGACAGAATTCTGTCAGCTGCCATTTTGCCGTCTTTTGAGATATCAACCAACAAATGCACATGGTCTTATATGGGGGTGCTATCAGGATGCACAATGAATATGAAGTGCATAGATTATTGTTCCAATAAATAATTGCACACATGCACATTGTACATACATATATTGTACAGTAATCAGCCATTTTGTCCATCATTTTGCAAGATCTCTTATTCCTGAAAAGATTATAGGGAGGCATGCATAAGACACCTGTATGTCAAAAAAAAGACAAGTCAATTGGATTTATGGTTCATTAGAAGATGTTTGTAGTTTTGGAAAACTTTTACTTGTACAGAAAAATCCATCATGGCGGACTTTATGGATTGTTGAAGCGTTTTTGTTCATCATGAGAAATGAGGCAGGCACAAAAAAAATAAGCACTGCGTAGAAACGAGGAGAAACGGGGTGGAAAAGGCATCATTTTGAAATTAGCAAATTGAATCATGTACTGTAGTGCCCCTGGTGGAGGAATCGGGGAGGAGGTCTGTATGGTTGTTACACATGGACTATTTTAAAAGTATGCACATTTATAGCATTTTTACCATGGACTTTTTGAGTTATTAAGCATTTAAGGCGCCAATAATAATAATAATAATAATAATAAATATAGTTGCATAGCAACAATGGACGGGGTCCTCCAATGTGATGAGTTTAAGAAAATGGTCTGGTAGGGTACACTCACACTGTATATCTTTGCATAGTCATATTGACCTCTGACTCAACAGTCCACTGTCTAAAATGGGTGTGTTTCTGTATGTGTCAAAGAGAAACACAGCATAGAAGCATATTGAGTATATACAAAGTACTGCCATAGAGTGTCAATATGGTAAGTATAAGAAAATATTCAGGCAAGGGACATTTGTGTCCACGTGTGGGTGGTCATATAGACCTCTGAGCCAACAGACAGACAAGCATTGAAAGTGAAAGAGGCAGTGGTAAGGCAGTGCTACGTCTATGGGTTATTGTTGCAAGTGGATGTATGCGAGGGAATGATCTTTTGAGCAAAAGGTAACAGAATGAGACCGTGTCAGATATACATTGAGGTCAAGATGTGTTTGTGAAGCATTGTATTATTGACAACGTAGATTTCATTGTTCAACATATTCTTCTGGATTATACTATATGGGGATATGTATGAGGCAAAGCACAATGAGCATAGAGGGAAGCAGATATTTATTAAGCGATTAAATAATAAAAACAACATGAAGTAGAACACCGTAGAAACTGTACAAAAAGAGTAAAAATGTGTATGAAACTATGAAACAGAATAAAACCAACAGAAAGTAGAATACAGTAGAAACTTTATGAAAAGGACTAACAATCTATGGATGAAACAAAATAAAAACAACAGGAATAAAAATATAGTTCACACCATAGAGGAGTAGTTCGAGAACTGGCGGGAAATGGCACTTCCTTAGGCTCATTTAGAACTGGGGAAAACTGCTTTTGTGTACCATGCTCCTCATTCATGGAATGAATTGCAAAACAATTTAAAGCTTGCTGATTTGGTTTCTAAAAAATCAGCAACATATTTATCTGAAAAATCACTAACCAAAGGTTAGTCTAAAATGGACTTAGAGTAACTTTTTTCCAACCATCCATTATTCAGTTCTGTACCCGGCTGTAATTAGCATTCTTAGCATCGTCCAAATTCAAGAATGGAAACTGTGCGTCCCACTACAGCAAAGCTGCATTGCAAGCGGAAAACTACATTTAGTAATCTGTCGCAGTAGCATCGATTTTTTAAACTGTACAGTGACCAAACAACCGGTGGAATTTGGTCAATCCAGCACTAGCGAACTATTTCCTACAGCCATTCACATAGCTTGTGTGCTTCAGTGATGACGGGGTGGGAGTGAACTTAACCTCCAGAAACTATGCGAGGTGAGAGTTTCAGTCATAGACAGAGTTGGGGAGTAACAGAATACAAGTATTCCGTTACATGTAACGGATTACAAAAAAAACTAACTATAATCCGTTACGTTACCAATTAAAATATTGTAATCGGATTACAGATAATTTTGAAAAAATCTATGATTACCTATTGGATTACTTAAATTGAAAAAAGACTAGGTGCGCAAAATAATTATGACACGTTGCGTTGTGTGTGTGATCATCATGCGTGCAAAGGTGGATGCGCATAACCAGATTGATGACCGATGAAGCGCTAGTTTAATTTTCTCCGGTTTGGTTGGCTGGATAGCAGGTAAAAACTGTATATCTACAATAATAGTAGCCAATCCATATAAAATGTGATTTAATTACCTACTATTGACGCATCTTTTACCTACTATTGACGCAACAATGGCAGGCGATGGGCCTACCTGGTGCTGTATCATTCTCAGACAGGAATTTTTTAGAAGATCAGGCAACTATTTGTTAGAAAGCTATAACATGGCGCTGCCTTCAAGATGAAACATTATAAGGAATTCATCACGATATTTGAGGAGAAAAGGTGTGTCAGGTAGTACTCTGCCAAAGGATGATGATTTGCATTTGATGCAGCCACCTCAACTCCAAACAGGTACTGTAGGCCATTTGATTCTGCTTGCTTTGCATCTCAGAAAATTGCGTTTATTGTTTATCATTGGCTGCTGATGACATTGACTTTAAACTAAGAGTGCAGGTGTATAATCACAGTTTATTTCTATAATTTGCGATTTGATAATCTATTGCTGATGGCCCTAATATTTGCCTGTTACGTTTGCGCAGGTAAAACTTGTGTGTGGGTGTTCACGATTGCGAACATGCTTTCACGTGCCTGGGGTTTCTACAACGTTTTGACAGTGTTGGTGGTTGTGGAGCAAAACATCAGACTACTGCAGATTTAGTGTATGCGCGAAAAACTACTGATATCTTCTATATACAGTAATGTCAATGCATTACTGTATATATGTCAATCTTTTCAAGAAATTGCCATTTATTTTTCAACGATGTTTTGAAGCAATAGAAAACATGAATAAAACATAAATAACAGAATAGGCTAACACATCCTTAGATTTTGGGTTATGTTCAGATAAAAAGTCAGATTCTGGAAGATCAAGCGTTATTGGATTAATTGTAATGACTGAATATCTGACCGACCATTAGTGTGTAATGTAGAGATGTAGTCCAATCATATTGAAGTTGAAAGCAATGGTATAGAAACCCTTTCCAAAGGCACATAAGGTAAAATGCAAATTCCGTTTTTGGCCAGCTATGTAAACTCTAACATTGATTGATCCTGCACAAGATGTTCAATTGTTTATTGGCTATTGCTATTTGTCTTCTAATGCCTCTTAATATGAAAGTAATTCAAAGTAATCGGATAACGTTACTGAGTTTGAGTAATCAAAAAGTTACGTTACTGATTACAAATGTGGACAGGTAACTTGTAACTGTAATGAATTACATTTAAAAAGTAACCTACCCAACCCTGGTCATAGGTAATAGAACAGTAGATGGGCCCTACCCATATCTATAAATCAGAATGGAGCAATTTGACAGCCATCTTACCTGGGACCTGTTCTAAACAATCTACAAAACAAACACATGGTAGAAGTGGCATTTCAGTTCTTATAACAGTTACATTTCCTTAATAATATATAAATAGCCACTGTCATGCACAGCATAATGCATAAAATGACTGTACTTTTCAGAATATTAACAAACAAATCCATTTTAAATAGTTTTCAATATTTTATTAATGTAAGAGTACAAAATGGCTATGGTCTAATGTAGGAAGATACAGGAAAGTACTTTAAATACAGTGCAAGAGTACATTTGTTTATTTCCAAAGAAAACAATTACTGTAACTGTGATTTTGAATTATAATACATGTATTTTATAAATATAAATATTTCAATTTCATTTTATTGTAGAAATCACTATTTTAGTAACAGTACTCTAAACAGAGCAAACTAGCTCACTGAATTTGGTATGCTAACAGTAGCATAGTAATTGGAGGACAGAAATAGGAGTAACAAGGCTACTTTTTTGTTGACAAATGCTACCCAATATCGCCATCTGCTGATTATATACAGTAATTAAGTTTTTTTGGTGAAAACGCGTTATTTCACATACGTTGTGTGCAACATTAATTCACACTTTTCTGCAGCAAGCTAGCTGAGACCGTTAACTTTACAGTATCAGAATGTTTTTTTAAATTATGTATCTCAACAGCTACGGTTAGGCTAGATTAGCTTTCTTGTTTATTGATTAAAAGCATGGTATGTAAAGTTAATTATGTTATCATACACTTCTACTCAATTACTCATGCGTGAACAATGTTTCCCACCTCCTTTGTATCGTTCATCCTTTTTCTGGACCAAATTACTGCTGCACAAAATACCACCATGATTAGTGTTAAGTGGCTTGACTTTTCCGAACTGGTCCCAGGTAAGATGGCGGAGCTATTGAGACGTCAGATGGAACTATGCGTCCCATATATGCTTTATATCTATGAAATGGTCTGCTGGAAAATCAAGGGGCACTGTGTATTTGCAATTGTTGCTGGCATTTTACGCCACCCATACCACTGACCACAATGTAACTCAATGGACATGAAATACATATTGACTCATACAGAAAAAACTATTCTATACGCCACAGCGAATGTCTTGTAGGAAATGTTCTGGAGGGTCTGTAGATTCAAAGTATGCTGGAAAATCAAGGGGCACTGTGTATTTGCAATTGTTGCTGCCGTTTTACTCCGCCCACACCATTGGTCAGGGTATCAGCACCTGAAATACACCAAACATTCTGCATGTGCACATTATTGAATGATCACAATATTGCTGACTAATATTCTTGTAACAGTGTACATGGAAGCATTTTTTCATGGTATTCACCATTTGATGAATATGTTCAGACATTAATGCTTTAACACTTTCTGGTAATTCATATAAAATAGAACATCTCATTTTGTTTTGAATGAATTCATTAATGTTATCTCCAAATAGGACTGCTTTAATGAACAAGCACTACCGCAACTACTTCCATCTACCTGAGCTTTGAAATTCCCACAATGATGATAAAATTCAGATTTCGGAACAATGTCCACAACCTTTGCATGTGAAGCCAAATACTGTAACACCAGATACTTCTGTAGTGGGTGAAGAATCCCCTGCAGTTTATTCTCATACTGGTTTAAGGAGTCCATGAATTTAACATTCAGTGTTATACAGTTGTGTGCATGTACTTTTTAATATCTATAGCTATGGGCATCCCATGGTCATTTAAATTCACAGGTATTATTACATTCTCAAAACACCACCAATTGTGTGCTACTCTAGGTACCTTAGGCAGAACAACCATCCTTTCATAAAATAGATTTTGTAGCTGTTGGCTAACGAAAAGACGCAGGGGACATCAGCACAAAGTGATCCTCCAAATGAGACTTAATAAGATCGAGCTAATCATCAATTATCTTATCATTGAACCAATTTCCATTGCTTACTGTACCAAAATCCTCAGCAGCCAGTGAAGATGGTTTTCTGTGAGTTGGCTTAGGAATGTCTTGCTTTTGAGAGGAATCACATTCCTCGCATTTGTCAGTGCACATGTGAATGACTTCTTTCTGACCAAAGTGGAGAACTTCTATACTACTTGTAAGATCATATGCAAGAAGACAGAATGTGTTCTTGTGCAACAATTTCTTAAGTAATTCAAAAGTATAGCCCACCGGCAACTTTGATGTTTTAGTGCAGTTTGCATGCCAAAGCTGGTCATGATATTTATACAGTTTCATACATAGGTATTCATCTGAAAATGTGACTATAGTGGAAATAGTATGTCTGTTTGCTAAATATGGATGGTAAAGTAAAGCTTATAGGTACAGTAAGTACATCCTCACTGTGTCCATTTTTATAAGCAAAGTCTTTGGGGTATGGGTAACATAACAGTTGGAACGTTGGGAGCCTTTTGATTTCTTAGATATATTACAATATCTGCTCTGTTGTACTGAAACAAGGTATTCACCAATGCTTTCTGTAGAAATCTCCCTTGGTTCTACTATGAGTTGTTTTGTGTTTAGACTGTGAATGTAGAGCAGGTCATTTGCTAAGAAGTTAGCAGATAGAATTTCCTGAACAAAATGTTCAACTATATCCTTTACACAACTATAATGATGTTGTTGTTGAACCATGGATTGTGAAAACATGGTTGAATCCAATGCTTCTAACTAGGAAATGGCCTTTTTGAAGTGACAAGATGGTTTTACTTGATCAGCTCTAAGTAATCTCTTATGGCATACGTGAAATGCTGATGTATTATTCAGTAAAATCAAAATGGGTTACGCTTCATCCACTACAAATGGTTTGTGTCTGAAGCTCATTAGCTACTTCATAGAAATATGAAGTAGCCCCTTCTGTACTTATGCTAACCCCTTCCCTATTCCTGCCAATAGAAATGTGTAAGTCATCAGCCCAAATATTAAGTGTCAAAATCCAGCACTGACCAGAAAGGCACCCCTGTAGATTTTTTTACCCGAATTACATCACAGAGCTCAGTCTGTATATCTCCTTGTTGCAACTGGGATTTCAATTGTACGGGAGGGAAGAACTGAGTTTCTTTTAACTGTAAAGTTGTCACCTACACAGGGTACAAAAACACAATATCTGGTGTGGTGTTCCAAACAGTTGGTCTAATCAATACACCATCACACTGACTGCATTTCTTGGGTACCCCCCCATTGGTGATTAGTTGTCTGAAGAGAATATCAAGCAATGATGTGTCTGTATTTAGTGTAAGCTGAAAATGCAAGTTGAAGTAATGCTCATTGTGTGAGATGCTGTTTTGTATGGAGATAGATTTGTGTCTTTTTGTCGAGAGCAAAACTTTTTCTTTTCAATCAAAAATAATTGTTCTAAAAGCAAAAACAAGGCTTCAAAGTAAAAAAAAATTTTCGCAATCAAATATTTAGTAATAGAGCGCAGAAAATATTTTTAGAACAAAACATTTATTTAAAAACAAAACTCGCTATCAACCACACTCTATTTCGGCCATACTGCAAGTCAAGATCTCCTGTTGTGGCATGTCCTTTGACTATTTTCCAGCAACGCCACAAATACATCTCGATATTGTTGTTATTAAACACTTTCATAGCTTCAGCAACACTAAGGACCTATCACTATTCATTTGTACAAATACCGTATTATTGTAATACACTATATTATATATATTGTAAAAAATATTTTGTTCTAAAAAGTATAAAACTGTAAACAGTCTTTTGGGATCACCTACATCTCTAAAGGTGGTAAGCAGGCTAATGATCGGTTAATATAAGCTATTGGCAACTACTTTACATTGTTGGCTGAATTGTTAAATAATCACCAAGTAAAGTGGTGATTAGCACCTCCATTAACACAAGGATCAAAATTGATGGCTATTCAGCAATTTTGAATGTGGCCAATGGAATGTGGGCAACAATTGCAAATACGCAGTGCCCCTTGATTTTCCAGCATATTTGAATCTACAGAATCTCCTAAACATTTCCTACAAAATATTCACTGTGGCGTATAGAATAGTTTTTCCTGTATAGGGCAATACTGTGGATATATAAAGCACACATACAAATCCACAAAAGCATGGCTTCACCAGAGGAAGATTAACATTTTGGAATGGCCCAGCCAGAGCCCAGACCTGAATCCAATTGAACATCTGTGGGGTGATCTGAAGAGGGCTGTGCACAGGAGATGTCCTCGCAATTTGACAGATTTGGAGCGCTTTTGCAAAGAAGAGTGGGCAAATATTGCCACGTCAAGATGTGCCATGCTAATAGACTCCAACCCAAAAAGACTGAGTGCTGTAATAAAATCAAAAGGTGCTTCAACAAAGTATTAGTTTAAGGGTGTGCACACTTATGCAACCAGGTTATTGTGAGTTTTTTATTTTCCCCCTCAAAGATTTCAGTTTGTTTTTCTATTGAATTGTTCACGTTGTAGATCACATTAAAGGTGGAAAAAGTTCTGACATGATTTATCTTTGTCTCATTCTTTTACTTCACAAAAACCTGGCATTTTAACAGGGGTGTGTAGACTTTTTATATCCACTGTATGTATTTCATATCCATTGAGTTGCATTGTGGTCAATGGTATGGGCGGGGTAAAATGCCAGCAACAATTTCCAAATACACCGTGCCCCTTGATTTTCCAGCATATTTTAAATCTACAGAATCTCCTGAACATTTCCTACAACACATTCACTGTGGAGCCATAGAATAGTTTTCCCTGTATAGGGCAATATGTATTTCATATCCATTGAGTTACATTGTGACCAATGTTCTGGACAGAGTAAAATGCCAGCAACATTTGCAAATACATAGTGCCCCTTGATCTTTTCGCATATAATAACTCTGTACAGTCTCCTGAACATTTCTTACAAAACATTCACTGCAGCATGTAGAATAGATTTTTCTGTATAGGGCAATATGTATTTCATATCCACTGAGTTACATTGTGGCCAATGGTATGGGCAGAGTAAAATGCCAGCAACAATTGCAAATACATAGTGCCCCTTGATTTTTTAACATATAATCACTCTATACAGTCTCCTGAACATTTCCTACAATACATTCACTGTAGCATATCAAAGTTTTTTTTGTATAGGGCAATATGTATTTCATATCCATTGAGTTACATTGTGACCAATGGTATGGGCGAAGTAAAATGCCAACAACAATTGCAAATACATAGTGCCCCTTGATTTTTTCGCATATAATCACTCTATACAGTCTCCTGAACATTTTCTACAATACATTCACTGTGGTGTATAGAATAGTTTTTTCTGTATGGCTCAATATGTACATGTACAGACTATTATAGTGTTTTGCATTGGGGGCTAAAGAGGGTGTGGAACATATTGTGTTTATAGATGTAGCACACCATTCTCCATGATTAGACAGGTTTGACTTACTCTACGCACTCTCCTGAACATTTCCTACATTGCTTTCTCTGTGGAACATTCAATAGTTTTTGAGCTATGAGGCAAAATGTATTCCATATTGTCATTCGCATTGTCTGAATTTTGACCTTGGAATGTGTTTTAATACCCAGTTTTTATTTAAACTACTCTTAAATATGATAAAATGTGAATTGTTTTCAGTGTTTTGAGAGGTACATTTTCTTAAACAATGAATAAATTCAATGTACATCAGTTTTTAAGTAATTCGTTGGCCTCCATTAGTTTGAAATTGTCCTAATTTTCATGACCCGGAAGTGTTTTTTTAATATTGCTCACAAGACGCAGACGAGTTTCTCAAGCTGGCCCATTATCGTGAATATCGTCGGTGGACTTCAGTTTTATTTCTATCATTGTGGAAAATGCTACGATTGTGTTCTGTTTGCTAAGAAAGGATACAAGGGACCTGGGAGAGGAGATTTGTTTCACTTGTTGCCATATCTTAATCCAGACATGTAACACTTCATTCTACCATTGACATACGATTTAGTTAGATATACAGGCATATTGACTCTTGTCAAAGCTACTTAAGTGGTTAAATAAATGAAATCATATACATTTGTTGTCTACAACTGTCTGATTAGCTTTGTTGACATCAGTTGAATAAAAAAGTTTAGCTTTGAGCTAAAGCCTCCGAGTCAACGTTTGTGCACCAAAAACAATGGACCAGACGGTAGGTCAACATTCAAGTGGTTTAGCAGATTAGCTCAGTTCACATACACGTGATTTAATGAATAGAAATTAGACACTTTTTGCATGTTGCTCATCATACTATAGACGATGCAAAAGCATCATCTTTAGTCTGATGTACAACAGGCCTAAACAGTGCATTTTGGATGTACAATTACGTTATGAAACTTAGAAACATAGTTGGCCAAAATAAGTTCATAAGATAAATGCTTGCCTGATCGGCTATGTCCAGGAAAGTATAGCAACCTAGCTCCTCAGCAAATTAATTTGAAAGGGGTTAGCTAACAACTAGGCGTTTGTCTTGCTAGGTTGGACAAACACTTTGATGCTAAATGTAGTTTTTAGTATGCCTGATTGATTTTGATTTTTAAGCATAAAAATATACTTTTAATGTACTTTTAATGTATGGTATACATGGTATACAATATGCTATCCAAATAAATAGCCGTGCCTTATACACTTGGTTGCTAACGTTAGGCAGCTACTTTTGAGAGCTAGCCATTGGGTCCCTCTGGCCTAGAACGTCTTTTCCAGTTAATTTTTTAAATGTAAAAAAAAAGTCTGCAGCATCCCATGAGTTATAAGGGGGGGCAAAATCCAGATGATCAACCACACATCTGGGAACGAGTTCAGCTTCAGGGACTGGGTCATTCATGGTCTGCAGCAATGGAATCAATAGTTCCCATTCATTGCAACAAAAGCATTCCACTTCGGTTGGCGTTAGATTGCACGATCCACAGCTACACCACCATCCTCCGGACATTCTGGTCAAGGGTTAGGGTTTAACTGGTTCACCATCGTCAGCTGCTGTTATAGCCTATACTAGTTTGGTCAATTCATCCTCTGTGTATTCTGGTTCGAACAAGTAAGGTTCTATCCCCCGGAAAAATCATTCTTCCTGGTCGTATTTATATATTTTCCTTTATCTTTCAAGCAAGTAAACTTTGACTGTCCTTTGGTGAATATAACTTGCTTTCTAGCTAGCGAATACTACCTTTTGTTTACTGTGACGTATACTCCTCCTCTTCCTGAAAGAATGTGTGGATTGATGCAGTTGTGAACAAAACTGACCAGTAAGCACAGGAAGAACCCATTTATTTGAAATGACAAATATATCGCGAAACTTACAACCTTTTTCAAGGAATACCACATCCTCATTTTCTTTGAGTTAAACAACACCACTAGTCTTAGTTTGGAGTGTTTTGAAGTAGTTTTCCGCTTGCAATGCAGCTTTGCTGTAGTGGGACGCACAGTTTCCATTCATGAATTTGGACAACGCTAAGAATGCTAATTACAGCCGGGGACAGAGCTGAATAATGGCTGGTTGGAAAACATTACTCTATGTCAATTCCAGACTAAATTTTGGTAAGTGATTTTTTGGATAAATATGATTTTTAGATGAACTATCCCTTTAAATGTTTTGGTTTAGAAGCTTTAAGGTCCACCAATAAATTGGAAAATGGCTCTTAGTAGCATTCTCATAATTTCTGCCCGGGATACATCTGCTGTGCTAGTGTGTTTATCTGGAGTTTTTTTCTTGGGTTTTTGAACAAAACCATGTAATTGGAGTTCAATGGTACGACTATTTTTACCTTAGTGAAACACATTTCGTACCAAATAAAACACATACGTTTCCATGAGTATATTGAGTAAAAGCTCTAGCAATTTCAGGATTTTCACTACCTGCAAACAGCGTATCATCCAAAAGTAGAAGGTTATTTCTGTTAGGAGGAAAGAGTTGATCATCATTCAATGATTCAGGGATTCCTTCAACAAAATGTTTTTCTTATTTTCTTCAACATTTCATCATACAAAGGCTGATAGCAGGAATACCACCAAACTATATTTTCAAATTTTTTAGTTAATACATGTTCAGAATTTTCTAAAACATTTTTTACAAAACAGGTTTTTCCACTGCTGGAAGCGATTAGAGCAGAAAATGGACATTGCAAACAATGTTCAAAACCTTCTACACAATTCATCTTGTCTAATCAAAAGCCAAATGGCAATGTGGTACCGTCTGCTAGCAGTATTCTCTTGTCATACACTACCTGGAATGTTTTCGTTACCTTAGGGGCGTTTTCATAGTTTTGCTTGATGCCTTTGGCCTTCAAGACTATGTGGTTGTTTTTAGTCCTAAAACCATAACTCTTGGGACTGCAGGATGCCCATTCTGTGATATGATGACCATCTTCAAGTTAATTTGTTAAACCACCCAAATAATTGCTCAGAGGGGGTTTTCATTCACCAGCCTTGCTAACCTAGACCACAGAGTCTGTGTCATGGTATAGCACACGCCTCTGCAACTGATTGTACAATTCAAGACGTCCGTACGCTGTCGTAAAGGCCGCAATCAGTACGTTCACGTTGCTGGGGGACCTAAGGTAATTATTTTTATACCTCCACTGTATTAAACCAACGTCTTGATTCAAAAATGATAAATAAGAAATTTCAAATCGCTTTGAAAGAATTAACTCTGTGAATTGTTTGGGATCTTTAACAAAAGATGTTGTGAGCATCTTACTTCTCTGAGCTTACTTTCCCCAAAAATTTGTCAAAAAAAGCTTATAAACACTTCTCTCAGCCTTATTGACTTGTATTTTTTTAGGATCCAAATGTATGCCCTCTTTGTCATAATAATCCTGAATGTACCTGTCTTTGCTCTCTTGATCAGTGGCTAATGCAGGATAACCCGAAGCCATCTGCTTACCTCTCAAGAACATCTTGATATACTCTATAGAAAGAGTATCGGATTTTCTGGCAAAATTCGACACCTCATAGATTTTAGCTATAGTGTACCCTTAGCTAGAGCCATATTGAATTCTTCCATGACCCATACACCAGCTCTGTCTTCATCAGAATGATCACAGGGATGTTGCTGATTATTGTTGTCGCTGCATGTTTGACAAAAGGAAAGGAAAAGCTTCCCATTAGGGCCTCTTGATGGTAACACCGGAAGAAACAAGCCCCTCGGAGGATAAACTATTGCATTAATCACACCGAAATAGTTTTGGGGCAAGTCAAAGTCATGATGAATGATTTCAGGGTGGCCCAAAGGAAAGTGGTACTTGCTCATGACATGAGGGTAAAGGGATGTGAAATGACTATAGTCTATTGTTTCATCCTTTTGGGCTAAATGTCTTAAAACCCAAACATTGGTGCGGTCACCAAATAATGCCTCTCTGGGCTCCAGGGGTTCTGGCAAGCCAAAATTGTCCAGAAAAGCTTGAACTTGAGGATCTGACCTTTTCAAGTGAGCCCACTCATGCTCCCACAATGCCACCACTTTCAGACCATAATCAACCTGTAAGGATTTTATCTTGTCTTGGAACCAGAGATGGAGTCAAGACCACAACCCTGGAGACCAAGACCCAAACCTTGGAGACCAAGACCCAGCGGGTCAAGACCATTACAAGACCAAGACCACTTTGAACACAAAAAAACAAGACCAAGACCAAGACCGAGACCTTAAACTGTCCAATGTTTCCCAAACATAAAACAATGAGAAAATAATGATATTTTTTGTAGGCCACAGCATAGCATTATTTTATAGAAGTAAACATACGTTACTAGATGAAATTACTTAACTGATTATAACAGAAATTATTAGGTTGAAATTAGTTTACAAAGACTGAAATAAGTAAAAAAAGCTATGTGATTGACACATCCATACATGTAATAGCTTATTTTCACACTGCTGTGCTTAGCTAGCTAGCGAACACGTTAGCTTACTGGCTAGGTAGTTAACTAGATGGCTAACATTAACTTTGCTCAGTCAGGTTTGTTCTGGATACCCATAGTATTGACATCAATAGATGTGGGTATTTGTCAAAACTGGAAACGGCATTTTCATGTACTGTAAAGTTTCTGGCCAAAATGAAAAGTTTTGTGTCCATCACATCACAATGTTAACGTTGGCCAAATTAGCTGGTGTATCTACCAAGCCTAGCTAACCAAGACTTTAGCTTGGCAATATATATGAATATAATATTACAGCAGTCTGTACTGTAAAGAGTTATGCCAGAAGTATAACTGAACAAATCATGACCACTTAAGATAATGAGGTGCGTATTAGCTAGCTAGCTTTGATTTACCTGCAGACATCAAGGGTTGCAGGCGGCTGCAGACCTGTTTGGTGCCAGTTCACATGCAGTTCAACAACGCATGATAGAAAACGTGCAAATACAGTACTACAGATGCGCAAAGGGACTACGCATGATAGAAAACGTGTGAATACAATACTACAGGTGCTCAAAGGGACAAGCTAGCCTATATGAAAAATCAGTCTCATTATACAGAGGTGACCAAGACCGCAACACTGGAGACAGAGACACAGACCAAGACCCAAACCCTGGAGACCCAGACCAAGACCAAGACCACGTCTATGTGGTCTCGAGACCGAGACCGCAGGACCGAGGCTCCATCTCTGCTTGGAACTCTAGATGCATGTCTCCAAAGCTCTTTCAGGCCAAAGCACACATTTCATGTGGCATAAAGCAAGATGTACAACCGTGAAAGAAATATCTGTTGTACTCAAAAGCTGTCTCAATACCATCGATGATTGCACAGCCATCAACATGATAAGGTCCAAACATTTTTTCACCTCCCTTCAAGGCATGCTGAATAAAGATGTTTTTAGTCTCAGCCAAATACTCCAAACACTGGATGGACCCACTAGAGTAGGCTTTGTATTGTCACCTGTAGTTATCAGGCGAAAGAATAGCTATGGAACCCTGAGTTATGAGTATGATAGGTTTTCACGCAGACTGATGCGATTGTAATACAACTCAACGGATCAATGCCTGCATCATTGCTTACTTCCTCTCTGAACTTGAGACATCCTTCGCGCAAAATAGACACATCATTGTGACAATACATTTCCATCTCTTTATGAAAGTCGAAGGTCTCATGACAGACTGTCTCATACCATGCCATAAACTTTTCTCTGTCACAGATTGACATTTGATCAGCCCCATTCATTTCAGGGCTGGGATAAGGACCAATGTAATTGAGGTTCTCCTCAGAACTGAAAAAATGCAGAAACCATCCTTTAACCGATGTTTCAGAACCAAGAGCCACTGGCATTTGAGACAGTTTCATGGCTAAGAAACTTAACCTATCGATGTATCGTTGATCAAACGTTTGTAAGAGTTTGAGTATCGCTGATCAAAAGATTATAAGAGTTTGATTCATGCCCTGTGTGACCAAGGGACTCAGAAGGAGGTAAGATCATAAGCTCTTGAGTTGTGAGCAATGAATGTATATTTAGTTTCAAGAACCTATACTTGGTTTTTCAAAAGTGCTTTAAAAAGAGTAAGGCACAATCGGGCCCCTTAGCCGACCATTTTTTACCCTTGACGGTCATGCTAAACACATAGACAGGGGTAAGCCAGAAGGATCATTTTTTCTAGTCTCACAGTCATAAAATTACTAATTTTAACTTCTCTTCTAACAATGATTGAATACAACATTTATGGGGCTTCTCAAATAGCCCAACGTCATCCAAAAGCCCCTTACACACAGTGAGGGAAAAATTATTTGCTCCCCTGCTGATTTTGTGCATTTGCCCACTGACAAACAAATGATCTATAATTTTAATGGTAAGTTTATTTGAACAGTGAGAGACAGAATAACAACAAAAAAATCCAGAAAAACGCATGTCAAAAATGTTATAAATTGATTTGCATTTTAATGAGTGAAATAAATATTCAACCCCTGTGCAAAACATGACTTAGTACTTGGTGGCAAAACCCTTGTTGGCAATCACAGAGGTCAGACGTTTCTTGTAGTTGGCCACCAGGTTTGCACACATCTCAGGAGGGATTTTGTCCCACTCCTCTTTGCAGATCGTCTCCAAGTCATTAAGGTTTCGAGGCTGATGTTTGGCAACTCGACCCTTCAGGTCCCTCCACAGATTTTCTATGGGATTAAGGTCTGGAGACTGGCTAGGCCACTCCAGCACCTTAATGTGCTTCTTCTTGAGCCACTCCTTTGTTGCCTTGGCCGTGTGTTTTGGGTCATTGTCATGCTGGAATACCCATCCACGACCCATTTTCAATGCCCTGGCTGAGGGAAAGAGGTTCTCACCCAAGATTTGACGGTATATGGCCCTGTCCATCGTCCCTTTGATGCGGTGAAGTTGTACTTAGCAGAAAAACACCCCCAAAGCATAATGTTTCCACCTCCATGTTTGACGGTGGGGATGGTGTTCTTGGGGTCATATGCAGCATTCCTCCTCCTCCAAACACGGCGAGTTGAGTTGATGCCAAAGAGCTCGATTTTGGTCTCATCTGACCACAACACTTTCACCCAGTTCTCCTCTGAATCATTCAGATGTTCATTGGCAAACTTCAGACGGGCCTTTACATGTCCTCTTGAGCAGGGGGACCTTGCGGGCGCTGCAGGATTTCAGTCCTTCACGGCGTAGTGTGTTACCAATTGTTTTCTTGGTGACTATGGTCCCAGCTGCCTTGAGATCATTGACAAGATCCTCCCGTGTAGTTCTTGGCTGATTCCTCACCCTTCTCATGATCAATGAAACTCCACAAGGTGAGATCTTGCATGGAGCACCAGACAGAGGGAGATTGACGGTTCTTTTGTGTTTCTTCCATTTGCGAATAATCGCACCAACTGTTGTCACCTTCTCACCAAGCTGCTTGGCGATGGTCTTGTAGCCCATTCCAGCCTTGTGTAGGTCAACAATCTTGTCCCTGACATCTTTGGGCAGCTCTTTGGTCTTGGCCATGGTGGAGAGTTTGGAATCTGATTGATTGATTGCTTCTGTGGACAGGTGTCTTTTATACAGGTAACAAGCTGAGATTAGGAGCACTCCCTTTAAGAGTGTGCTCCTAATCTCAGTTCGTTACCTGTATAAAAGACACCTGGGAGCCAGGAATCTTTCTGATTGATTAAATGCAAATCAATTATAACATTTTTTACGTGAGTTTTTCTGGATTTTTTTTTATTCTGTCACTGTTCACATAAACCTACCATTAAAATTATAGATCATTTGTTTGTCAGTGGGCAAACGTACAAAACCAGCAGGTGATCAAATAATTTTTTCCCTCACTGTATTGGACAACGCTTTATGGCACATTTGTGTGGTTTGGTGTTATTGATTTTTAGGTTATAATTGGCATGACAAAAGAGACATTTCCCTTTTGATGTCACACCACCTGGCAAAATTAGCTGCCACTGGATGCCATGAGGCAAGCTTATGTTTTTCATAGCAGTAAGCTGAGCAGCATGTACGGTTACAATCATGACATTTTGTGAGCTGCTGGGGCTGATATGGACAGTCTGCACCAATGCATACGGAACAGTTGTACCTACATGAATGGCCCCCTAATCGGGTATATCCTATGTGACATGCGTTACACGCGGAGGGCATACCCATGAAACCCTTGATGTTGGTAATACCGTAAAAATGATTGTCTTGTACAAACAAATACTGCATCTGTGAATGAGGGGTAGGGGTGTTGTGCAATTTGAGGATGTCTGAATCATGCCTACTATGATACAGAACCACAATTTTGATGCCTAGCAAGCTTTCAAATTTGATTATATCAGAAAATGTAACAGGTTGATTAATGGATAAACCTACGGCTCTCTGAATATCGTTTGCTTTCTGTAAGCCTTGAAAATCAGTACAACCAGGATCGAGCAAATGTGCTAAAATAATGGCAAAACAAACTGTTGTCTGAATTCTGAGGGATAATGAGATGGGCCTTTTTGCTGTTTATTATCTAAGATTTCAAAAGTGTTTCGGCTTTCCTTCTCTGCCCCGAATCCTGTGGGTTCCTGACAATCTGAACCACCATTTCTAGGGTTTTATCGGCTAAGATTGATAAATTGGACTGTACAAGATGCTCCACCATATCCAGAAATTGATCAACATTTGCATTTCCATTTTCCAAAACATGAGAATTACTGTTCTGAATTGAATCCCTCCAAAGTTCTAATTGCAATACATCTCTAGGCTCAGCATGAGCATTGGCCCAGTCAAATAGGTCATTCAATGTTTCTAACACATTAACATAGAAAGCAGAAAAATCATACATTTGATTCGTGTGAGTAAAATTGAAGCACTGTCAATTTTCAATGTTGCTACATTTATTGCGATAAACAATATTTGTGTCAACGCCTCTACCCAACTGATTTCCAACACCTGACGGGTGTGGTGGTGTTGATGATGATGGTGGATTTGATTGCATAGGCAGCTGACTCAGAATTTAATTCCTTAATTTGATTAATCAATGCCTCATAGTCTATGTGTGATGGACCTGAAGCTGTATCTGATGTTTCTGGGCATAAATCATTATTTTTTTCACCCTGTATATTATCATTTATGTATAATGGACTTGGAACTGATGGTTTTATGTGAGAAGCTGGTGATTCTAAGTTATGTGCTGGTTGTATGTGAGAAGTTGGATTTAATGATTTAATCTCTTCAATCAGGGTGTCACAGTCGGTTGGCTCCATATTACAGACTTTTACAGACGGTTATGTGTTTTTTCAGATTTTTGCATATGAGCTGGGGAAGCTTATTTCTCCAGAATATTCTATCCTGACGCCATTGACTACTCATCAGTTCAACCATAAGCCTGTGCAGTTGATTTTCCCTATCTTTTAATACTTTGCCAAATTCCCTTCTAAACAGATTGTGGGGTTCGTTCTGCTGTTCTTCTTCACTTGAAGTCTTGCACTCTAAATTTGACTCATATCAGTATCTGCAGAATGGTTGTGAATCAGGACTGGCGCCGCTTTGCGGATATCAACATGATTTTTAGCTGCAGTCATTAAAACATTGTTACTTGCATTCATCAAGCCATTGTTGTCCCCTTGCATTGGATGTTGGATGTCATGTGTGCCAAGTTGATCAACACTGCCATTTTGTGGATCTTCTGGGACTGCCATATCTGCGTGTTCTGAAAGGGATAAACAGGAGTAGTGAGAAAAAAAACTTTTTTTAAAAAAGTTTGATACTATGCTTTTACAACATCATAACTGTCTTTACTTACCGCTTGTTACAGATGGAGCATGTTGAAGAAATCTATCCAAGGATTGTTTTAGAACATGCATGTTGTTTTTCAGGGTTACTTTGGCCACGTCTGAAATTTAAAACGAATATTAATAAGCATGCATGTTTAAAATGTTTTTTGAAACAAATCATAATAATAATAATATTCATACCGTCGCCACAAACGTTGTCAACCCAATCATTATTTGACCAGTCAGAATCTTCATTTCTGTGAAGTTGTACAATATTCTGTACATTCCAAAGGTGGAATGGTCGGCCGGCAGAGCTCCTGGGAACTAATTAATGACTAAAAATTGTTATTGGTACAAAATGGAATAATTTCATCTTCCGATCCCCCTTCAAATTCATCCAGACTCCGGGAGGCTATTTTGTGAGTCGGTAGTTTGTAATTCTTGATCCTGGCCGGGAGAGTATCCGCTGAAATCATAATGTTACCATTTTAATTTAAACAAATAATAATAATAAAAATAATTTTAAAGACATGAGAAATATTTGAATAATAATTTTTAATTTACCTATGAAGTATCTTGATGGAGAAGAATTAGCTGAATTAATTAAAGATTCAGCATCTTCCTCAGTTTGATCTTTTCTTGATGATGTGGTCAGATATGAAAAAGACATGATTCACAGTCCTAAAAATAAACAAAATATATTTTATTCAATGTTTGAACATTTTTTTTGGGGTTTTTTTGTTTAATTTTTACTCTAAGTAGGGGTATAATGGAAGGCATTGTGATGATGTATGAATGTAGATTTTTTTAACTATGTGAATTTTTATGTGTTGAACAAAAAATCTAAACTCATTGCCGGGAGACAGTTTGCTTAGCAACTGAAGTACCCTATTACATATTGGTATAAATATGGCGAACACAAGCGAAGCCATATCTTGAGTCCCTGTTTGGGACAAATAAAACTCTATGTTTTCCACTGTACCGAAACCGTGACATTTGCGTACCATTATACCCCTAAATGTTAGATTAAAAACTATGCAAATAGCTTGTCATATAACATTTGAACTTTAATAGATTGTTAAGTTAACAACTAAGCAAAAAGCTCATCATTTAACATTTTCACTTTAATAGATTGTTAGGTTGAAAACTGTGCAAAAAGCTTACCATATAACATTTTAACTTTAACAGACTGTTAGGTTAAAAACTAAACAATAAGCTTATCATATAACATTTTAACTATAATACATTGTTAGGTTAAAAACTAAGCAAAAAGCTTATCATTTAACATTTTAACTTTAATAGATTGTTAGGTTAAAAACTATGTGAAAATATATAGCTTACCTTTTATTCTTCTTTGAAAAAAGAAGAGTTCCTTTTTGCTGACTAGCGTGGTGCAATCCTTTTGTCGGAATGACTGTGAATGGATTGTTTCCCAACACAATACAGAGTTTAAATCGTACTACTACTATGGCATACTGAATGACTATTTTAGCTGATAACAGATAATAATAATAAAACGCCCTATTTTCCTGCTGGTTCATCCTATATCATTAATTTCTGAATTACTTGTTTACTCTAGAGGAAAAGACCATAAACCAGGGTGTCTGGCTTTGAGACTGTGGACAAATGGGTCAATTCCTTTTAATGTAATGTGGTAAATAATCTAGAATTTAAATAGGCCCAATGTTTCATGTTTTAGCTCTACCTAAATAAATCATGAATTCGATAGAGCATTTGTAAAATGTTTATCCAGTCGTCAAGAAAAAAAATGAATATTGGTATAAAAAAGTTGGCATGTTTTGAAATTTCGTTATACATGGGAATATTCACGATTACATCTGCGTTCGAACCAGTAAATGATAAACAACCTAGTACTGTTATTTTCATTTTCAGTCCGTGTCTTTCAAACGCAACTCTAATCGCTCGCAACACTTTGCCTTTTACATCATCGGGTACAGCAAAAGTTGTTTCATCCAAAGCTAAATCCTTAATTCTGAATATTGCCTTTGCCATGTGTAACCATTCTTAAAGTCCAAGTTGAGGACAGAATTTGCCTTGGTAAAGCGGGACACCTTCTGCCAGGTCTCGGGGCTCGATTTATGTGTCTTCAGTAGGATATATCTGTAATAGCAAATTAATTGGTTCATATACAGCTCTGGAAAAAATTAAGAGACCACTGCACCTTTTTCTTTCCTTTCCTAAAAAGTTGAAAAGGAAAGTTTTGAGTGAGGAACAGAAGTGTTCAATTTCCAGTGGTCTCTTAATTTTAACCCTTCTGTTCCTCACTTAAAACCTTCCTTTTCAACTTTTTTGGAAAGGACAGAAAAAGGTGCAGTAGTCTCTAAATTTTTTCCGGAGCTGTATATATTTTATGGTATTATCACTAATTTTGATCTCCTGTTCTAAATATCCCGATAGTTTTTCAATTATTTCATGTATAGGCATATCTCTGAACCCAAGTAAAACTGGGCAGAATGTATTGTTTGCTCTAGCTGACATTTTAAGTCCGGTCAAATACGCTAATGTATTAAGAAAACAGGCTACCAAGATTGAAATGCGCATCCAACCCCTTGGGTGGGGCTAGACTCTTAATTGTTTATGAGTCTCAACCTATGGAAATGTTTCAAGACTCCCCTTCCCAAAAGAAAAGGGGGGCAGCTCTTTTATGATTACCTCCCTCTACAAATTCTAGTCACTAGACATCTGTTAAAACATTGTTTTTTTTATTACTCAAAATATACTTCCTAAGAATAACCTCTTTGAAAAGGCAGATTCACTTTAGATGTAGCCTAAGTGTAATCAACCAAAAAAAAGACACACATTTCCTAATCAACCCCTCCCCTTCTCCATGAGACCCCAAAAAATCAGGCCTCTTTTTATTGTTCTTTGGCAGTCACTTGAAACAAATATCTG
Organism: Esox masquinongy; assembly: GCA_016801175.1. NCBI lineage: Eukaryota > Metazoa > Chordata > Actinopteri > Esociformes > Esocidae > Esox > Esox masquinongy. The sequence goes on along the minus strand of JACXGI010003136.1, from coordinate 2,193 downwards.
TGAGACCCAATACATTAAACTCCTACCTTGAGATCCCCAAAAACGAGACCCCTTGACCAACCCCTCCCTACCCTGAGAGACCCAAAAACCAGACCACTTTTTTATTGTTCATAGGATGTCACTTGAAACAAATATCCGTGAGACTCAATAAACCAAACCCCTCGACCAGCCCCTCTTCCCTTGACCTACCCATCACCCAGACCACCTTAACCAGCCCCTCTCCCTACCGCGAGAGCCCCAAAACCAGACCCCTTACCCTGAGTGCCCATCACCCCTCCCTTCCCATGAGAAGCCCAGCTTGACCAGCCCCTACCTTTCCCTAAGAAATCCAGACCCCTCTCCCTCCCGTGAGAAAAACTTAGAAAACAACAAACACCTACTAAAACTTATACATAAAACACTTTTATTACTCAAACATCCTGGGGTCAACCTCATAAAAGCCACCCCTCCCTAAAAGACACCTGTGAAGTCCAGAAATGAACCCTTTTAACCTTTGACATGGTTGTTAAAAGATTAATCTCCATAATCGCTTTGACCCCGGTCACACCATAAATCAGACAATGTTTACACAAAAGTGCGATAAACAAATACTGATATACTAATACTGTCTTACATGAGAGTGAAATTTCATAAGTCTTACCAATGATAGGTCTTGTGTCTGTAGCTCAAACAGTTCAAAATATACAGCCTAATAGTTACTTAACGCTAATTACGCTAACTGGCATATGTAAAATCAAAACAACTTTAATCATAAGAACTGGGGGAAGCCTAAACATGTGAACCAAAGTTGGTTTCGTGTCTGTAGCTTAAACGGTTCAAAAGATACAGCCTAGTAGTTAATTAAAGCTAATTACGCTAATTAGCATATGTAAAATCGAAAAATGTTTCCTAATTTGAAGCTGGGATAGCCTAAACTGGTGAAACAAAGATGGTTTCCTGTCTGTAGCTTGAACGGTTCTAAAGATAAAGCCTAATAGTTAGTTAACGCTAGTGGTCATTAGAGTTAGCATAAAGGGCTAAATTTGTGAAGTCATAGTTCAGTCGTTTTTTGACAGAGCAACTAGTTTCATTGTCAGCCATGTTCAGAAGTATGGCTTAGAGTCTGGAAATATTCTGGCAAGTAAGTCTGATGTACGGTTCAGGAGAAAAAGAGTTTTAAAGGCATTTATTAGCATTAGCTTGTGTTGAAAATTGACAGAATTCTGTCAGCGGTCATTTTGCCATCTTTTGAGATATCAACAAACAAATGCACATGGTCTTATATGGGGGTAGTATCTGGATACACAATGAATATAAAGTGCAGAGGTTGTTGTTCCAATATAGAATTGCACACATGCACATTGTGCATACAGGTGCTGGTCATATAATTAGAATATCATCAAAAAGTTGATTTATTTCAGTAATTCCATTCAAATAGTGAAACTTGTATAATGTATACATTCATTCCACACAGACTGATATATTTCAAGTGTTTATTCCTTTTAATTTTGATGATTATGACTGACAACTAATGAAAACCCAAATTCAGTATCTCAGAAAATTAGAATATTGTGAAAAGGTTCAATATTGAAGACACCTGGTGCCACACTCTAATCAGCTAATTAACTCAAAACACCTGCAAAGGCCTTTAAATGGTCTCAAAGTCTAGTTCTGTAGGCTACACAATCATGGGGAAGACTGCTGACTTGACAGCTGTCCAAAAGACGACCATTGACACCTTGCACAAGGAGGGCAAGACACAAAAGGTCATTGCTAAAGAGGCTGGCTGTTCACAGAGCTCTGTGTCCAAGCACATTAATAGAGAGGCGAAGGCAAGGAAAAGATGAGGTAGAAAAAAGTGTACAAGCAATAGGGATAACCGCACCTTGGAGAGGATTGTGAAACAAAACCCATTCAAAAATGTGGGGGAGATTCACAAAGAGTGGACTGCAGCTGGAGTCAGTGCTTCAAGAACCACCACGCACAGACGTATGCAAGACATGGGTTTCAGCTGTTTGCATTCCTTGTGTCAAGCCACTCTTGAACAAGACACAGCGTCAGAAGCGTCTCGCCTGGGCTAAAGACAAAAAGGACTGGACTGCTGCTGAGTGGTCCAAAGTTATGTTCTCTGATGAAAGTAAATTTTGCATTTCCTTTGGAAATCAAGGTCCCAGAGTCTGGAGGAAGAGAGGAGAGGCACAGAATCCACGTTGC